>MU223671.1:533939-573606 GCA_018584345.1 Thuja plicata
TTTTATTGCAATCGGTGTTGATTAGGAAGAATTTCCCAGTGAAGGATTTCTCTCATAGAGGCATCGAATATCATCTCTTGAATAAGGTTATATTGATAACAAAGAGGATCGGTTGTTAGTGCAGTTTGTTTCAAGAACCGTAATCAAGACATTCAATGATCGGTAAAGGTGGAATATCTGTTATTGGAACTTGTTTTCATTTGATTAGTTATAACACTCAATAAGTGTTGTTACAGTAAGTTTTTGAACCTCTAGTTGATGTGTACAAAGAAGAACTTTGGGGTATTCAAAATTTTAATGTTGTTTCCAGAAAGATTATAAAAGATATATACAGATTTGAATCATTGCTTGATTGCTCTGCATCATGTTTACACAAAAACCCTAACCCATGGTCCTGGTGCAAACTACCTCACAGTCGGTGATCTGTTTACACATTCAGGAACTCTTTCTCTGATACCACCTGATGAAGGGTGCTCCCCTTAATACCAAAAACACATAACAGAAATAGAGAAGCAACAAAAATTTGCAAGAACAGAAAATGGGATTCAAATTATCTCCACAAATGTGGAATTACAAACTTTCAGAATTACAAAATGCAAAGCCACATGGGAATTCCCCTTACAATATTCTGTAGGACAAAGCCTCGAATTATTACCCAGATCTACCCAGAACTGCCCTAGACAACACTACGTGCCTTCTTTACATAGGCAATTTCCACCGCCCGAGAAGGTTCCAGAAATTTAGCCCATAGGGCCGACCAAACTTAGAATTATTTTATTTTACAATTTATTACATCATAGTCGGCTCAAAATAACTTTTGAAACCTGAACATAAATTTTGAAGAAAAATTATTTTCCGCCAACTTCCAAAGACCATAAGTCATCGCTAGTTGACCCGATTGACTATCATGACCCCAATCCGAAAAGGCCACCAAGCGCTCTACAGGCTTGACTTGTGCAAGCGCTTGTCACCGAAATTTTTGACCTCATTTGGAGCCTCTAAAGCCTTCAAAACTGAGTTCAAAGTTTCTGTACCCTGCTGCCAATACTGAAAATCTTTAATATCTTCAAAACTAGACCTGATCTAGCCATGAAACTTTACTGGCAAGCTGATAAGACTGAGATGAACCTTCACATGTGAAATAAAAACATTCTGAGATCGTATGACCAACTTAATTAAAATAGAAAGTTTCCATAAATAGTAGCTCTGCACAAGATAGCCCTTATTGAAAAGCAAACAGAAATATTTTTGGGTGATGTAAGATTGCCATTACACCCAGGATGCTCCTGCATCAATAATTTGTATATACTAGGCATCTCACAAAGTGAGTACAATTGTCTCAACTTGATGAAGTGAGACAAAATACTAAAAGACCCTAAGTGGATATTTCTTTTTTTAACATCAAAGTGACCGAACTCAATAAAATTTTTATTATATAAAAGAGTTTGATTACAAAATGTACACCCAGACTAGGTGCAATTATGCAATGTTTATGAATCCCATTAAAAAATAACTACATATAAAATCCAAAATGATGCAAGAGCATCTTGGGTTCATGGAAATCCCATATGAAACAAAAATATGTTTTCTTTTGAGCTCGGTAACTTGTTAGAGACTTTTGGTAGACTGCTCGGTAACTACTCTGGAGATCTCAGTTGAAGGTTCTATTTTGTTACACTGAATGAACTCGGTTACTATTCTTGGAGTGGTTTCATTGACCGGTCTCAATGGCTCAGTGGTTTTCCTATTTCCTATCTCACTGAGTGTGTTTTCTTTTTTTGGATCTTCGGGCCGACATCTACATTTAATTTTAGTAGAGATATTAATTTGGGATCTCTCATTGGGATGCATGTGGACCTAAATTTGGGTCATCATTATTTCCTATGTGGATATTTAGTATCTTTTGGGCTGATATTTTTGGTAGCCTCTTGTATAAATGTAGTATTTTTTTCTTAGTTTTAGATGGAGGGGGGAGTTGAATAGTAGTTTTCAGGATCTAGGGTTTTGTGGATCTCGCATGTATGAGGACTATTTTGTAATATTTTTAGATTGTACTAGTCCTAACAGGGAAGGCATTACAACCCAAAATGTATGAATTTTGATGAATTAATAAAAATATATGTATTCCTTATCTCATTCTCTGTGTTTTAAGCTTCCAATTTGTGTATTTGCAAGCTGGTTTGGTGCTTGGGAGTTCCTTTGGCCCTAAGTACCATCCCTCCTTGCGTCAGGTGGTATCAGAGAGAAGGTTAAATATGAGGTTCTTTCTTGTTAATCCTAGTTCATTATTTGTTGTGGGGTAGTAGATTGTGATCTCACCTAAAATTGTAGAGGGTTTAAAGATGGTTCAAGGGAAGCAAAATATAGATCCAGGCTTAGCTGATATCCTAAGATAGATTGCTGCTAGATTGGAAGCTATTGAGACAACACAACATTGAGGAAGACATCTTGAGGATGATAGTGACGATGAAGTCAGAGAAGTGCAGGAGGAAGCCACACCTACACCTATAATGGATCAAGGGGAAGAAATATTCCTGAAAGCATTGACAAGTTTAAATTCCACACCTTAGTTTAATCCTCTTGAGTATATTGGAAAGTTGGATTCAGATGAATTGATAGATTGGATAACTGAGATGGAGAAATAGTTTGAGTATGAAAATCTATCAGAGGAGAGCAAGGTGAAGATTGCAAGAACAAAATTGAAAGGTCATGCATCCTTGTGGTGGGGACATTTGCAATTGGAATGAAAGAAGAGGGGTAAAGACTAGATCAAGGTATGGAATAAGATGATAAACAAGTTGAAGTGAAAGTTTCTACCTTATGATTATCAGATTAACCTAGTTAGGAGAATGCAAAGTTTGAAGAGGAAACATAGCTCTGTGAAGGATTACACCGGGGAATTTTATAGGTTAGATATAAGATTTGGACATGCTTAAGATGAGGTAGAAAGAATTGCAAGATACCTAAATGGTTTAAGGAGTTTTATTCAACAAGAGATCAATTTGGTAAAGATGGAGAGTATTGAAGAGGCTTACCAGTTTTACCTAAAAGATAAGGATAAATTGAATAAAACACATGAATAAAGACAAAGAGGAAGAGGTATATCTTATGGTGAAAATAGTCGATCTGATTAAGACAAGATAGATCAAGACAAAGGAAAGACCGATTTGAAAGGTGGAAGTTCATTCAAAGGAAGAGGTAATTACTCCTGAGGTGGATATAGCAGAAGAGGGTTCCAAGGAACTTGTTACAATTGTGGAGAAGAGGGACATAGATCATTTGAGTGTACACATGCAAGCAAGAAAGTCAACAGTATCAAAAATGCTTTGGTGCAAGCAAATTCACTGAATGAACCTGAAAAGGAAGGAAACCTAATGGTTAGAAGAATCTTGTGGAGTGAAAATAATAAGCAAGATCCTACGAGGAAAAGTTTGTCTAAGACCAGATGTAGAGTTACAAAGTTGGAAAGTGATTGTTGATAGTGGGAGTTTGGAGAATCTGGCATCTAAGGAGATGGTTACAAAGTTGCAGTTAGAAAGATTGAAGCACCCAAAGTGATACAGGAGCATCCTAGGATTCTTGGCAATCCTATGTCAACCAAAAAGATGTTTACTTTTGTTTTATAGATTGTCTTATGTTGCTCGGGTTCTTTATTTACTGATGGCCCTTGATGATCTCTTTGCCCAAGTCATTTTCTGTTGCTCAGGGTGATCTTTGCCTGAGTCATTTTCTATTACTTGGGGTGTTCTTTGCCTAAGTTGTTTTCTGTTGCTCGGGGTATTCTTTTCCCAAGTTGTTTATTTGGAGTTGGATCTTTTTGGCTGACTTGTGTATTTAATTTGGATCATGACATTAATGGTGTATCTTTCATTGGGGGTTGTGTGGACCTAAATCTAGGTTAGGGGTTTCTCCAACGTCTGATTTTGTGGCCAACCTCTTGGTTTCTTTTGTATTTAAGTAGTATTTTGTTCTTAGTTTTAGGGGGGAGATTAGAAGTAGATTGAAGTGTTAGATCTGAGAATCTGGATGATGAGTTGTGTGTTTGCAGAAGATCTATAGTTGATCTTGAATTGTATCTTTGTATTTGGCTATAATTAGGAAGGCCTTATAGCCTGACATGTTGCATGTAATTGGAGTTCTGTCATGAGATAAAAAAAGAGAAGGTTGATATTGTTATATCTTGTTTTTGTGTTTGTTGTTTCCACTGTAAGTGTTGTTTGGCTACAAGTTTGGACAGTGCATTCTTGGATCCTCCGAGCTTGACTGCATCAAGTGGTTTCAAAGTGAAGTTTGATTTGGTTTGTTACTTGTGGAGCTTAGGGTTTTTGAAGATCTGGAGAGATGCCTCTGAGAAGATTGGACCCTAGGGCGATTGCAAATCTTTCTGAGGAGGTGGAAGAAATGATAACAAAAAGATTTAGATTTGAGATGGAAGCAATGAAGAATTAAATCATAGAAGGTATCGGAAACATTGGATTATAGAGAGGTCCTAGAACAGATGATTGTTATGAATAAGCTGCTAAAGATTTTGAAGCTATTGGATCTAGTGGAGATGAAATAACTGATCAGATGGCGAGATCTAGAGGAGGTAGGTATGGTCAGTTGCAGAGATCGAAAGCTCAGTTGAGTACAAGTTATCGAATAGAGGTGTCCAATTTCTTAGGTACATTAAAGCTCGAGGATCAAATTGATTGGATCGGTGAGTTGGAAGACTACTCTCAGCTGGAAGACATTGAAGATCTGCTTAGAGTAAAGTTGGCACAGACTAAGTTAAAAGGGCATGCTTCTCTATGGTGGAAAGAATTGTAGAGGGACCGAGAATAATAAGTTGAGATGAAGATCAATTAGTGGAGGTTGATGGTGGAAAAGCTAAAGGATAAGTTCATTCCTACTGACTATGAACTTGAGTTGTTTAAGAAATTGCAGAATCTAAAATAGTAGGAGATGACTATAGAAGATTATATTGAGGAGATCTACAAGTTGAAAATTTGGTCTAGACATAGAGAAATTTCTAAGGAAAAGGTGGTGAGGTATGTTAATGGCCTGAAATTCAATATCCAAGATGAGATTGGTATGTTGAAGATTGACTCTGTGGAAGATGCTTATCAGTATGCATTGAAGGTGGAAGATAAGTTGAAGAGAAGACATTATGGTAATTCCTAAGGGAAAGAGAAGCAAGAACAGTCGGTAAAAGATAAACCGAGAGCTAAGGAGGAACCAAAACCTATTGAACCAAGGAGGAGAACAGGTAGAGGTGTATTCAGATGTACTTGTTACAACTATGGAGAAGAAGGACATCAGTTGTATGAATGTTCCCATGAAGATAAGAAGGTTGGTAGTCACCAAAATGTTGTGGTGAATGAAGTTGCTGAGAATGAACCTGAGGTGGAAAATATGAATCTTTTTCTTAAGAGAACTTTGCTTCCCTCAAAGCAAGATGATCAGAAGAATAATTTGTTCAGAACCAAATGTAAGTGAAATGATAAGGTATGTAATTTGATAATTGATGGTGGCAGTTCTGAGAACTTTGTTTCAGAAGAGATGGTTAGTAAATTGAATTTGCCAAGGAGGAAACATCCTAATCATTATTAGATTAGTTGGATACAAGATGTGTCTAAGGTTAGAATTGAGGAGAAATGCCTTGTTAATTTTAAGATTGGATCTTATTATGATGAGATACTATGTGATGTATTACCTATGAATATTTATTACCTATTGCTCGGTCGACCTTGGCAGTATGACAAACATGTTAGGTTTGATGGTTGTGCAAATACCTATGTTGTGAGACAGGGTGAAGCCAAGCAGAAACTGATACCTTTGTAGGGAGCAGAAACTAAAATATGTGGAGTCATCAAATATTGTCCAAATGACAGTGACAAAACTAAGGAGAAGAGAGTTGATGAACCTTTTCCAATGGATGCAGGGAAGGAGAATCTGAAGGGGAAAGAGAATGATATCTCTAAGGAACTTACAAAGATGAAGAAATAGATAACATATTTGACTAAGGTGGTGCAACAGATGTTGACACTAGTGACACAGAGAGATATAGATGGAAGTGAGTTGATTAGTCAGTTGGGTGAGCAGGATCGGTGTTAGCTACTGTCAGTTGCAGGCAAAAGATATGAGAGAAGTATAGAAAGTGTGAATTTGTTGGATGAGACAATGGAGAGAATGAAGAAAGAATGGAATTAAGGACAAGAGGAGATATGGGTTAAGAAAAAATATGGAATACCTATTATGATTCCCTTAAGATGTTCATGATTTCCTTTATGGGAACATCTTCTTTAGCTCGGGTGTCTGATGCAGGAGCATTCTAGGATTCTTGGCGATCCTGTGTCAACCAAAAAGATGTTTACTTTTGTTTTATAGCTTGTCTTTTGTTGCTTGGGTTCTTGATTTACCGACGGGCCTCGGTGATCTCTTTTCCCGAGTCATTTTCTGTTGCTTGGGGTTTTCTTTGCCCGAGTTGTTTTCTGTTGCTCAGGGTGTTCTTTGCCTGAGTTGTTTTTTGTTTCTCAGGGTGTTATTTGCCTGAGTTGTTTATTTGGAGTTGGATCTTGCTAGCCGACTTGTGTATTTAATTTGGATCATGATATTAATGGTGGATCTTTCATTGGGGTTTGTGTGGACCTAAATTTGCATCAAGGGTTTCTCCAATGTTTGATTTTTTGGCTGACCTCTTGGTTTCTTTTGTATTTAAGTAGTATATTATTCTTAGTTTTTTTTTTTGGGGGGGGGAGATTAGAGAGAAGATCGAAGTGTTAGATTTTAGAATCTGGATCGTGAGCTGTGTGTTTGCAAAATATCTGTAGTTGATCTTGAATTGTATCTTTGTATTTGGCTGTAACTGGGAAGGCCTTACAACCCAATATGTTGCATGTAATTGGAGTTATGTCATGAGATAAAAAAAAGAAGGTTGATATTGTTGTATCTTGTTCTTCTGGTTGTTGTTTTTGCTGTAAGTGTTGTTTGGCTACAAGTTTGGATAGTCCATTCTTGGATCCTCCGAGCTTGACTGCATCACAAAGCCCTACCATATTTCATAGATCAAGGATGAGCATACACTGATGGTAAGTGAACAATGTTTTGTAAATCTAAAAATTGGAAATTATTATGATAAGGTGTTGTGTGATATTATGTCTATGGATTGTTGTCATATTTTGTTGGGAAAACCTTGGTAATATGATAGACATGCTATACATGATGGAAGATTTAATAAATATACTATTTGGGCTGATGGAAAGAGACAAATCTTGTTACCTTTGGTTCAATAATCTGTTGGTAAGGTATGCACATCTATGAAAGTTTGTTTGATGGAAGGTAGACAATTTTTTAAGGTTTTGAAGAGAAATGATGTCTGCTATGCTTTGATTCCTAACAAACTGAGAGAGAAAACAAAAGATAAAGTTCCTGCAGAAGTTGAGGAGTTTTTCACTGAGTACAAGGGGATCATTTTAGATAATGTACTTGATGGTTTACCACAGGTAAGAGATATTAGTCATTGTATGGATCTAATTTCTAGAGCTAGTTTTCCAAACAAGGCACCACACCGATTGACACCAATTGAGAATGAGGAACTCAACTGACAAGTTCATGAGCTGCTGTAGAAGGGTTTGATCTTAGAAATTTTGAGTCCATCTATAATACTAGTGTGTTGGCACCTAATAAGAATGGAGAATGATGAATGTGTATTGATTCAAGAGCTATTAACAAGATCACAGTTAAATATTGGTTCCCTATAGCGAGAAGAAATGATATAATGGATTGTTTCAGTGGAGCAAGATATTTTACCAAGATTGATTTGGAGAGTGGATATCATCATATCAGAATTAGAGAAGGTGATGAATGGAAGATTTCTTTCAAGATAAAAGAAGGTTTGTATGAATGGTTGGTTATGCCTTTTGTTTTAACTAATGCACTGAGTACTTTTACGAGGTTGATGAATGAGGTTTTGAATAAATTCTTGGGTAAATTTGTGATTGTGTACTTGGATGACATTCTAATATTTCATAAGATCGGAGAAGATCATATGTTGCACATTAGATAGGTATTGCGGAGATTGAAATAAGAAAATTTGTTGATTAATTTGAAAAAGTGTTCCTTCATGAAAGAATAACCTGTGTATTTAGGATTTGTGATTTTAGTTGATGGTTTGAAGATGGATTCTGAGAAGGTTGAAGCTATACTTGATTGGCCTACACCTGAGAATGTCAGTAAGGTAAGATCATTTTATGGGGTAGCAATTTTTTACCAAAATTTTATCAGAATTATTAGTTCAATTTGTAATGCTACGACTGAGACAATGAGAGGAGATAAGAGAGAATTCAAGTGGAAACATGGAGTTGATAAGAGTTTTGAGACTTTGAAAAAAATTGTTTTCGAATTACCTAGGTTAGCCATACCTAATTTTAATAAGGTATTCCAAGTTGAATGTGATGCAAGTGGTAGTATAATAGGAGATGTATTGAGTCAAGAAGGTAAACTTGTTGCTTTCTTTAGTGAGAAGTTGAATGATGCTAAAAGGAAATATTTTGTGTATGATCAAGAATTTTAAGCTATTGTTCACGCTCTAAAGAAATGGAGACATTATTTGATACTAAGTGAATTTTTGTTGTATACTGATCATAAGGTGTTAGAGAATTTGGGTAGTCAGAATAAATTGTATCAGAGACACATGAAATGGGTAGAGTATTTGTAGAGTTTCACTTTTGTGATCAAACATAAGAGTGGAGTATCCAACCAAGTTCTGATGAATTGAGTAAGAAAAGATCTTTGTTGACTGAAATGAGAATTTAGGTTCTTGGTTTTGATGATATTAAGACTTTGTATGAAACTGACCCTGATTTTTTTGAGCCGTGGAGAATCTGCAGAGAAACTATTCCAAATCAATCGAGTAGGTTTGAAGAATATTTCATTCAAGAAGATATGTTGTTCAAAGGTATTTAGTTATGTATACCGAGAGGATCAATGGGAATAAATTTTAGAAAGGAGAAGCATAGTAGTGGTTTGGATGGAAATTTTGGCATTTATAAGAATTCTCGTTTACTTAAGGAAAGGTATTTTTGGCCTCAGTTGTATAGGGATGTTTAGAAATTTGTGAAGAGTTGTGGATTTTGTCAATTTGAAAAAGGAGTAAGTCTGAATACTGGATTATATACACCAATTTCTGTTCCTGAGAAACCTTGGAGTGATATTAGCATGGATTTGTTTCTTGGCTTACCGAGGATAGAAAGAGGTAATGATTCCATATTTTTTGTTGTGGACATATTTTCCAAGATGACATACTTTATACCCTATAGGAAAACATCAAATGCAGTACATATAGCAGATGTTTTCTTCTAGATATTGTCAGATTGCATGGATTACCAAAGAGTATCATCTCTAACTGAGACAGTATGTTTGTTGGATATTTTTGGAAAACTCTTTGGAAGAAGCTAGACAATGAGTTGAAGTATAGTTATATTTCATCCACAAACTGATGGAAAAATAGAGGTTGTAAACCAAAGTTTGGGTAACTTGTTGAGATGCTTAGTTGGAGACAAACCGAGTAATTGGGATTTGATGTTAGCACAAGAAGAGTTTGCATATAATAATTTAGTGAATATGAGTACTAGAAAGACACATTTTCATATTATTATTGGCATACAACTGAGAGGTATATTAGACTTGAGAGATATTGATGGAGAAGAAAATATAAGTGTTGAAGGAGAAGAATTTGCTGAGTTTATGAAGTCCTTGAATGAGCAAGTGAAACATAAGTTGGAGAAAAGTACTCAGAAATAAAAGGATAGTGCAGATAGATCAAGAAGACATTAGATTTTTGAGGTTGGTAATGAAGTGATGGCTCCTTTGAAGAAAGGTGGATTTACTATTGGAACATATGGTAAATTGAAGATGAAGAAATTTGGTCTGTGCAAGATATTAAGGAAGTTTGACAGTGGGAATGCTTATGAAGTAGAATTACCTGATGACATGGATATATCACCTATATTCCATATTTTAGATTTATATGAGTATCTTGAACCTGTTGAAGAAGTGACAATTCTGAGTGATTATCCTAAGAAACAGATAGAAGAAGTTGAACAAATTTTGGAGCAAAGAATTGGTAAGAGCACAAGAGGAAATGATTACATGGAATACTAGGTAAAGTGGAAGAACAAACTGATTGAAGACTCTACATAGATTTATCAATCTGAGTTGGATTCAGCTCAGGTCATACCTAACTCATGATTTGGAGAATCAATTCTATTAAACCCTAGTGTCAGATGCAGGAGCATCTTGGGTTCATGGAAATCCTGTATCAAACAAAAATATGTTTTCTTTTGAGCTCGGTAGTTTGTTAGAGAATTTTGGTAGTATGATTGGTAACTGCACTAGAGTTCTTGGTTGAAGGTTCTATTTTGTTTCATCGATCAAAATTGGTTACTGTTCTTGGTGTGGTTTCACTGAATGGTCTCAGTGGCTTGGTGGTTTTCCTATTTCCTGTCTCATTGAGTGTGTTTTCTTTTGTTGAATCTTCGAATCGACATCTCCATTTAATTCTGGTAGTGCTATTAATTTGGGATCTCTCATTGGGATGCGTGTGGACCTAAATCCAGGTCATTGTTGTTTCCTATGTGGAGCTTTAGGACCTTTTGGGCCAACCTTTTGGTAGCCTCTTGTATAAATGTAGTGTTATGCTCTTAGTTTTAGATGGAGGAGGGATTTGAATAGTAGTTTTGGGGATCTAGGGTTTGTGGATCTCGCATGTATGAGGACTATTCTATAATATTTTCAGATTATATCGGTCGTAACTAGGAAGGCCTTACAACCCGGCATGTATGAATTTTTATGGATTAATTAAAGTGTTAGAAACTAAAATTGAAACAATTTTTGTATTTCCATTTATGTCAAACCTTAATTGGTAAGACAGTTGCTATCTTGTAAAGTGCCATATCAATTGTTTGATGAAGAAGATTTGAAAAGGAGAGATAACAAGAAGACCTAGTGAAATGGTTGAGTTATGTGAAACTACAATGGGTACTTGATGAGATCGCACCTTGACAAGGTAATTTAATTTTTATCTTAAGTCTAAGTGAAGTTTGGATGACTACAAGTTTAGTCTTGACCGAGTTACAGAGTAGAAGATTAAGGAAGTTAATTATGTGCTGAGTGATGCAAGTGTCAACTGAGCCCCAGTATATGCCCAAAAAATTTTAGTGTTGACCAAGCATTAGCATGTGTCGAGTGTTAAAGAATTACTGAGTTACACAGATATGACCGAGCGATAGAACACAATATTGACCGAGTGTTACAATTATGACAGTTTGAGAAAGATTTGTGATCCCAACAGGCATAGTTGATTTCCTTGGGATATGTGAAGCATATTTAAGATAAGCATGATTGTTGTGGAAATTTAAATGAGAATTTAATTTATGTTTAACCATTTTATGTATGGATTCAAGAATGAGTTTTAGTATGTATTCTACAATGTAGATGGAAAGGAAATGATGGAAGGATTCATTGGATCTGACCTAAACCTAAGATCTATGGTGATGATTAAGTGACAATAGATTGAGCTACCTGATCAAAGAGGTATAAGTTTAACCTAATTACAAGTTATGATGTCTGTGGTATGTGGTTAATTCAGTTGATTGGAAAAAATATAAGCAGAAGGAAGAGAAGGCTGAAGAGAGCAGTACAAGACTGCATAGTGGTGATTTCTTGAAGGATTTTCGAGTAGATTAGAGTGATAGAGATGAAAATTAAGGCCATTTAGTAAATTATCATTTGAGCTATAATTGGATTTGTATTTTCAAAGTGAGTTGTATGTTTTAGATCATAATTTGCTGTTACTTTCTAACCATTGTATCAGTTGCAAAATCCTTTTAAACAAGGTTGACCTAACAGTCATGTTGCAAAATCCTTTAATCAAGGTGACATTCTAATAGAATGGTTTAAAGCCCTCTAACAAGGCTCACTTCTAATAGAGTGATTAAATCCTTTAACCGGGTCACATTTAATAGTGTGTATTGTAACCTTAACCGGGTTGGCTTTTCACAGAGCTCACTTTAGAAGAGTGAAAAATTGGTAGCATGTTATTGGTCATTTTTCCCATATTTCATTTTCACGTTAAATCCTAGTGTCATACTTTTGTGAATGTTATTTGATGTGTTGTACTATTAAGAGTTTTATATTATGCAAATTGATTATAGTAGGACAGTAGAATTCAAGTTTATATTGTTAATCATATGCTATAGAGACCAAGTGGATTACTGAGTGGATTTGAATTGGTTGAAGTGTTTGAAATTTCAATTGGTACATCTAGACCTTGGATAATTGATTCAACCCCTCTCAATTATTATAAATCATTATAACAATTGGTATCAAAAAAATTGCTGAAAGGTATGAAGGAAGAGATCATAGACCCAGTTGTTATTTTTTGTGATAACAGTAGTGCTATTAACATTTCAAAGAACCTGTGACGCATACAAAGACCAAGCATATTTATATCAAGTATCATTACTCGAGAGAGATGGTACATGAAAAATAAGTAAGACTTGAGTATGTTAATCCAAAGGAATAGTTGGTAGATATAATTACTAAGGATTTACCTAAGGATGCTCATGAGTATCTAAGAAGAAAATTAAGGGTAATTCCCCTATCTGAGGCTAACTGAGATCACATAGAGTGGTTGTGTCAAATATATTACATAGAATATCTGACAGATTGATGCAAAAGGTGGTCACAATTTAGGAGTCTCCTGAAGCTATGAAGTGTTAAGAAAAAGATGTTGATAGGTCATAAGCAAGATGACATAGGGAGCATAGAATTCAGAAACATGAGACAAAGATATCTACATGTCTAAGATGTATGTCTTTGGCATTATTTTCAAAGAGGGAGATATACATAAAAGAAATTAGTAAGGGAGATATACTATTTTAGGGAGAAAGAAACAATGAGGGAGATAAGCTACAAAGAGAAATCTATCCAAGAGGGAGACAATATTTGTATTGGAGAGAATCAGAATGAAGCGAAGGACATTAATGAAAATCTATTTATAGAACATACTTCTTAGATTGTTTGGGAACCTTGCATATATTGTTTGCATGTGTTTTCCATCAATTCTAAAGAGGGAGATTGTTGGAAACTACAATTAAAATAATTTTTATATTGCAATTGATGTCAAACCTTAACTGGTAAGACAATTGCTATCTTCTAAAGTGCCATATCAATTGATTGATGAAGAAGATTTGAAAAGGAGAGATAACAAGAAGACCTGGTGAACTGGCTGAGTTATGTGAAACTACAATGGGTAATTGATGAGATCACACCTTGACAAGGTAATATATTGTTTACCTTAAGTATAAGTGAAGTTTGGATGACTAAAAGTTTAGTCTTGACCGGGTTATAGAGCATAAGATTAAGGAACTTAAGTATGTGTCGAGTAATGTCAAGTGATGCAAGTGTCAATTGAGCGCCAGTATATGCTGAGAAAATTTTAGTGTTGACCGAGCATCAACATGTGCTGAGTGTCAAAGAAATACTGAGTTACCCAGAGATGACCGAGCAACATAACACAATATTGATCGAGTTTCAGTATTATGAAAATTTGAGAAAGATTTGAGATCCCATCCAACATAGTTGATTTTCTTGAGATATGTGAAGCATATTTAAGATAAGGATGATTGTTGTGAAAAATTTAATGAGCATTTAATTTATGTTTAACTATTTTATGTATGGATTCAAGGAGTTTTAGGATGTATTCTAAAATGTAGATGGAAATGAAATGACGAAAGGATTCATTGGATCTGACCTAAAGCTAAGATCTACGGTGATGATTAAGTGGAAATAGATCAAGCTAACTGATCAAAGAGCTTTAAGATTAACCTAATTGAAGGTTATTATGTGTGTGGTATGTGATTAATTCAGTTGATTGGCAAAAATCTAAGCAGAAGGAAGAGAAGACTGAAGAGAGTAGTACAGGACTACAGAGTGGTGATTGCTTGAATGATTTTCGGGAAAATCGGAGTGATAGAGATGACAATGAAGGCCATTCAGTGAATTAGCATCTGAGCTATAATTGTATTTGAATTTGTAAAGTGAGTTGTATGTTTTAGATCAAAATTTGTTGTTACTTTCTAACCATTGTATCAGTTGCAAAAACCTTTTAAACAAGATTGACCTAACAATCATGTTGCAAAATCCTTTAATCAAGGTGACATTCTAATGGAATGGTCTAAGCCCTCTAAATAGGGTCACTTCTAACAGAGTGATTAAATCCTTTAACCGGGTCACATTTAACAGTTTGTATTGTAACCTTTACTGAGTTGGCTTTTCATAGAGCTCACTTCAGAAGAGTGAAAAATTGGTAGCATGTTACTAGTGGTTTTTCCCATATTGGGTTTCCACGTTAAATCATGGTGTCATACTTGTGTGAATGTTATTTGATGTGTTGTACTATTAAGAGTTTTATATTATTCAAGTTGATTACAGTAGGACAGTAGACTGCAAGTTTATATTGTTGATCATATGATATAGAGACTGAGTGGATTAATAAGTGGATCTGAGTTGGTTGAAGTGTTTGAAAGTTCAATTGGTACATCTGGACCTTAGATAACTGATTCACCCCCCTCTCAGTATTCTAAATCATTATAACAAAAAGCATATGTATTCCTTCTCTCCTTCTCTATTTTTCAAGCTTCTGAGTTGTGTATCTACAAGCTGGTTTGGTGCTTGGGAGTGCCTTTGGCCCTATGTACTATCCCTCCTTGCATCACAAAAAGACTATGAACAAAGCCACCTACCAACCCCCATACACATAGATGAACGATAAAAAACATGAACTATATAATATAGATATCAACATGAACACTAATGCCTCAAAGAGGAAGAGACAGTGACACTAGGTGCAACAATAATATCCAAAGCTGCTAAATTATGTGTATCACCCTGTGAGGTAGAAGATGCCTCAATATTTGTAGTAGTGCGAAGTACGGATATTTCATGAGGAACAACTTGTCAAGGAGGAAGAGACAAGATGCCATTCCTATCATAATTCTTGGCATACACAAGAATGGTACAAAGTGCCAAAAAGTGATCAAGAGCACCAGAAACTAGACCAGGCTCAAAGAATTGAAGTAAGTGCTAAAATTCTTTAACTGGTTCCTGCAACCTTCCAACCTACACACCAAATATTATCACAACAAAAAAGTCTCTGATATCATGTTCATCCATAAGTATGAAAAATCAATGAAACCTCCAATAGGAAGAGACCCTGTAGAAGTTGATAAATGCAACTTCACCCAAGATCACCTGCATGCATAATTGTTACAAAGAAGAAGCAAGAAGATAGAAGAGAAGAATGGCTATGGAGGACAAAAAGCCAGAGACATCATGTGCTCAAGAAAACAATATATTAATGATATGTTTCTATGAATTACAATGCGATGTAAAAAATCTGTGTCATGAAAACTAACAAGTGAATCCTTATAAAAGGAAACATGAAACCCTAAAAGGGAAACCCTAAGGTTAGCTAGAGCAAACTAGAGTGAATAGAAAAGTTACTAATTAGATCATAATGATTTAATTTAGTTACCCGATAGCCTATTACTCTAACACCCCCCCTTAAGATAAGCTTACGGAGAAGCAAAACCTAGGAAACTACTGCAGAAAGCAGGAAAGATGGGTCCCGGCAACAAGGCCTAATCAGGTACCCAAAACAAGAAAGGGAAAAGATGTCCCAGAGAGAGGAACAAGAAAGAGCAAGAAGCATCTCCAAAGCATGAACTGAAAACTCTGTCAGAAGATACTGCTGGAACCCCCACTAAAGTGCATGACCAGGTAGAGAAGACAGAGTGTCTGAAGAGCTGATCAATTGAACCAGAAAGCAATAGAACCAACAGGTGAACCCCCCCATAATGCTGAACTGGGAGAGGTGACAGGAACACTGAAATGCAATGCCAGAAACATCTGCAGAAAGTAGAACCAGGAACACCAACAGTGCAACAGAAGTACACACACAAGATAAAGGGCGGTGTCACCGACACATAGCATGAGCTAATGTCATGGAAGGTACACTCACTTGACAAAAGTGGATGCGCCTAAAGCAGCAAAAGCATCATAACCCCCCATGGCACTTTATAACAGAGTGCGAGTACTAAAACCATACAAGGTGCTCGAAATCCCAGATATACAGAAGAAGGCACTTTGTCTCAGTGCGATTACAGAACAAAAATGCATCAAAGGAAGCATACAATGCTCAGATGTCATAAATAAGAGTGAGCTATGAAATCAGAAGAAGAGATCCCAAGACCTGTAGAACCAAGCAATCCACCAGAGGGCATAAACTGCCAAACTCAGAGGAGAGAAAACCTAGAGTAGAATCTGGAAAAAATAACCCTGCAACTGAATAGTACACTGAATTAGCTTTCCGACGATATCTTGTTTGCCAAAAATGGAGTCCGGATAAGCCAGATATGACTCCCGGAAGGCAAAGAAAGACATCATACTTCAACAGAAAAAATCTCTATTGAAATGGTAGAACTAAAAACCCTAACCTCCATCATCAGAAAGTGCTCGGAAAGATCTTTCTGGTGGTATATGGAAGTAAGAAAAAGACCCCCGTATGCTCAAGATAGAGCAAAAAAGGCCCAGGTACCCCCAAAAACCCATAAAAAAGGGAAAAAGGAGCCCCAGGGGCTAAAAAATTTGGGCCCCCGGGCACATGGGGTGCGCCGGGGGTTGGGCCGCAGCCCCTGGTCCTCCATAGGACCGTGCGGATAGCAAATTGGCCCGCGGGGGCTGGCACAAAATGCGCCACCGCTGGGGGAGCGGTGGCGGAGCGGCGGTGGCACCCAAGGCAGAGCGGCGGCGAAGTCTAGGTAGCACAGAACATCTCTGGGCGGCGGAGCGACCGCGGAGTGGCGCAGGGGCGCACAACCGCTCCGGGCGGTGGGGAGCGCTGGCAGCGAGCAAAGCCAGGAGGTGGTGCTGAGCGCAGGGCGCCGGGGGCGGCAGGGGAGAGCAGAGGCGCGCCGCCGGAGGCCGGGCCCGGGCGGGGCGGTGGCGCGTTTAACACAACACTGCGCACGCATGCAAAACGCAAAAAAAACATTAAAAAAGAAAGGTTTTTTAATTTTTTTCTCGATTTGCGTGTCCGTACGGCCTGTAGGAGGCTGAAAAAATTCTTCAGATGCCCCGGTGTCCAAAATGGACAAACTTTATATGGATTCTGGGGTTTTTGGGCCTTCTGGACGCAATGGTAATGTCCGTTTGGGCCCAAAGTGACGAGAAACAAAGGTCCCCCTTAAATCCACACAAAACCTTCTGTAGAACCTCTGAAACCCTCTGTGCTTCAACAAAACTCAAACGGCGAACAGCAGGAGAGCTCTGATACCATGTAGAAATTGATAAATGCAACTTCACCCAAGATCACCTACATGCATAACTATTACAAAGAAGAAGCAAGAAGACAGAAGAGAAGAATGGCTATGGAGGCCAAAAAGCCAGAGACATCATGTGCTCAAGAAAACAATATATTAATGATATGTTTCTATGAATTATAATGCGATGTAAAAACTCTGTGTCATGAAAACTAACAAGTGAATCCTTATAAAAGGAAACACGAAACCCTAAAAGGGAAACCCTAAGGTTATCTGAAGCAAACTAGAGTGAATAGGAAAGTTACTAATTAGATCATAATGATTTAATTTAGTAACCCGATAGACTATTACTCTAACAGACCCTTCCTCTAATTTGTGACAATTAAGCAAATAAAGCAGCATATCAACATCATATAATTCTGAATTAATCAATTTGATCATGATAGAATAAAAAAATTGAACATCCAAAATGAGGCCCATCACTATAGTAGTAAACCGAGATGGTACACCCGCATGAAGCACATAAGGTTGAGTAGATATCCATTAATTACCAATCAACACGTGAATTGCACTCTCAACATGAGCACATCATGATATAATAAACACCATAGACAACAACATAGAAGTGAATTCATCTTCCAGCCTTACTTCCCACTCTTGCAGTGGTAAAATTCACCTTGTATTCCATGCCAAAAATCCCACAAAGAGAGAAGATAAAACATACCACATACAAGCGCTAGCACACCAAATCAATCAACAAGTACAATACAGATTAAATATGAGATGACAACATAAAAAAACCCCAATGAAATAATAGATCCAAAATGATGGATGAACCCGCCAACCCAACTAGAGAATGGTAAAATGAGAATCATTTCCACTTTAGACAACCATATGAGGGAGAAAGCATTTGCAATATTCAACACATGATATGCAAAAAAGTTTAAATTATAACCATAACATCAAGCCTAAATTAGAAGAGTAGGACACCATCGTATGGATGCCACAATTCAAAGCCTAATGAGGTAAAGATAATACGATCAATTAAAAGCTTGAAACATCTTCACATCAACCATGAGGTATAGTTGACTAATAAACCACAAATAACCATATGGGAGGGGGATGGTGGGAAGCTGCAAGCTTATTCTAAATTTTTTTTCCAAGAGTGGGAGGAGGTCTTTTTCCACTACCTCCAAGTAAGGACATTGTTGATAAATTTCTTTGTTTTCTAGGAAATATGCAATCACATTGGCTTCTCGACAGCAGTGTGATACCTCATAAGAATTATAGAATTGAATTTGTTTTATGATAGTTTCCAAAAACAAATACTGGTATTGCCAACTGTGGCACCATTTATTAGAAATTTCATGGAAAGTAATCATAGAGTCCCCTTCAATAGTGATATCCTTAATGCCTAAAGAGATTGTCATCTCAAGACCAAAAGATAAAGGCAATAGTGCTGCATTATTATTTGTGCCATCATTTATAGCCTTAAAAGAAACTTTAATGATATTAGAATTAGAATTAGAGATGAGAACACCTATCCTGGATTTACCAGGTTTCCCCTAGAGGCACCATCTTAATTCACCTTGAACTTACCCCTAGGAGGAGGAACCCATTTAACCCCCATTCTCATATTCTTCTTGTGAGAATTGAGCACAACAAACCCCTAGTAAATATGACTATTTCTGGGCATACTCTAAGCTAACTAGTTTGCTAAAGCCACTATTTACACCAAATTTTTTTTAGAAGAACTAAGGTAGAGGCAAATAATTAAATAAATCAAAATAATTTAACTATAGAAGAAGACGGAGGACCCGGTCCGCATTCATGGGGGATTCAAATAGGAGGTGCTGCCTGATCCCTGGAACAAGGTATGTCTCATTCTGATAAAGTACATTACTTTGGAAGGTCATTTTGGCACTTGCTATAACTACCACTTCCCTCTGCTCAACCACTTTCATTATAATGATACCATTTCCTTCCATTTTAACCTTCTTCACTCTCTCGATACTTCGGTTATGAATGTTATAGAACATAAAAAGGCTAGGCAGAATTACTGCATTCTCCATCAGGGCTTGATTTTATGCCTTTTCAATTTTCACCTTGCTTTATGTCCCCAAAGAATTGTCACCATGCTAGATATTAACTCTCCCTCTGAAAATGCTCCCCAAGAGTTAATGATTTCTCACTCTAACCCCACTTCTTCCTCCAAAAACCCTGAGCCTAATAAGCCCAAGAAAGATAAAGCTGGTCCGGCGGGCGTAGCCCAAATCAATATTGATTCGGAGGAGGAGGAAGATGATAACGAAAGCAGGAGGAGGTCTCACATAATTGCCTCTAATACTTGGTATAAGCAGAAAGATGTCAGGAAGAAGATGGAGACTTGGAGGAGGAGGGTGAAAAGAAGAAGGGAAGCAACGAGGATATTAAGAAACGGAAGAAAATTAAGAAGGATGAGAGAAGCTATGACAAAAACAACAAAGTCTCCCAGTCTATGGATGGGGCCGAGAAGAGCCATGATTCATCCCTTATTTCTGCTAGTTTCAAATTACCCACCATTGATTTATCTAAAAAAGAAGTTGTTTGAGGGTAAGAACTCAGAGTCGCCGCTTATGGCTACCTCTCCGCCTGGCCACCAGGTGGAGTCAGATACCAAGAAGGATACTGTTGGTAACAAGGAGGAAGCCCCGGAGGAAAGCAAGGCGGAGGTTGAGAGTAAGATTGAAGCTGTGGGTGACCTTATGCAATTGTAGAAGGATGTTAAGCGGCTCCAGACCTCAATCCTGGATTCTGTCTCCAAGAAGGATCTTCGGGAGGTTAAGGAGGAAATCAAAGAGTTAGGGGAAAGTTTCAACACGATTACTGGGTTTGCGGTCAAAGTCATGCATTCGACGACAATGACTCTCCAGCTGTTGCACATGGAAAAAGAAGTTACCCCAGGGGAGGTTAAGAATGATGGGAAGCTCTTCCAATTCCTTGCGGAAGATTGGCTCAAGTTGTTGCTTAGTGGAGGGGGTAATAAACCCAAGTAGTTTTCTGTTCCTTTTTGATGCTCGGTCTTTTTGACTGGTTTCACTGGTTGGCCGCTCTGGGCCTTTTCGTTTCTCTATTTAATTCTTGTGACTGTATTACTATTGCTCGCTAGTCTACTTATGGTTTAAACTCTGCTGGTACTAACTTGCATAGACTGGTTACCAACTTCATGGTGAAGTTGGGGTCTGTTGGTGTTAACAGGCTAGTTACCAACTTCATGGTGAAGTTGGGGCCTGTTGTTGGCCTGTTGTTTCTAGTTTTTGGTTTTTGATTTTTAAAAAAGGGATTGGCTGAGGGTCTACTGACTCTAGTGGTGTGCTGGTAGTCTGCATTTCTCGTGCTCGCTGTGTTTTATTCGGGCCAGCCCCTTATTTTGGCTGCTTTTTTAATCAAAAACTATAGAGGAAGATTAGCTAACAAAATAATCAAGATTATTATTTAATTATAATGAATTGGGAGAAAGTATTAATCAAATAATTAAAAAATATTTAACTAGTGAGTAAGGGCGAGAATCAATAAATAATTAAATAATAAAAATTTATTAACTAATATCAGAAAGGGATAATTAGTAAAATAATTAAATAATGAATAATTATTTAATTAATTGATGAAGATGCAATGATGAATATAAAGAAGTTATTTTTAACGTCTATAATTTTTATATAATTTTTGTCAATAAAATAATATCAATATTTTAATAGACAACATTCATATGTTGTGTTAGTTAAGTTGTGATAGTGTTCTTATCATCAAAGTTGAAAACATATATTTATGATAGTCAAAATATTTATCCCTCTTTTTAAAAATAAATTAATATTTTATTTAATATAATTAATAGATATGAAAAATAAATACGTTTTACCAAATAAATATTAAAAAATATGTTTAAAGTATCTAATCCGATATATTATTCCTTGGAGCTATAATTATATAAATGCTTCACATTACACAAATGTTAAATTATTAGAATGTGTGTGTTTTAGAGATTATAGACTACCTAGCATGTGGAAAGAATGAAATCCATTGTTCTTCTTTTAATATCTTTTAAATATAAACTAATATACTTTTATCCCCTTCTTTTCTAAACCATCAAAATTGCTTAAAAATAATTGACAAGAATATCATAGTTTTTAAAGTTATTTAGAATCTTTGACAAGAATATCATAGTTTTTAAAGTTATTTAGAATCTTTGACAAGAATATCATAGTTTTTAAAGTTATTTAGAATCTTTGACAAGAATATCATAGTTTTTAAAGTTATTCAAAGATTCTAAAGGCAATATTTATCCCACTAAAAAGCCAGTCATGTACTTTGAACATAACATCTAGTATAAACTCAACTCATTATTTAAACTTTTGAAAGATATCATCCCTCATTACTAACATAAATAAACAAATATTCATGTTCCTAAGATATTCCAAGTTGACGCATATTTTGAAAATTCTCCAATTCAAAATATAATATTTATTTGTTCTCATTCCACTTACATTGCATCGCATTATATATTTATTTATGCACTCGTGGGCAATTTTTTATCATCATAAATCAATATGAAAGTGTTGATAGAGTGTATATATAAAGCTACTAATATCTAGCTTTTCTACATCATACATGAATCTCTTATATTGATTGACAACCTCTAAATGTGGAAATGTGGATATATGATCATTTAACATTTTTATATTAAATGTAGGGTGATGTTAAGATATATTTACTTTCTTAGTTTCTTTGATATGTTGAGAAATTTATACATTTTTTTTTTCTTTTCTTAGTTTCTTGGATATGTTGAGAAATTTATACATATTATTATTTTGTTCTTGGTAATTTTTTTTAAATAAAAAATTTGATTTATTTTATGAAGATGGTATATCAAGTATAAATAATATAAAGTTATGTTGATATTATAATGTATAACTTTGATATACAATTTATTGATACGAGTCTTACATTAAGGAATAGTCAGGTTTTGAAAAGGACTTGAAATCCTTTTACAAACTGTTGCTTAATAAAAAAGAAAACAAAATCAACAGTCTTAGACAACAAAAAACTAGTAACAAGACAACGAACTAAAAACTTAGATAAGATTCTTGAGAGCCTTTATTGCCTCTATATCTAATTGAGTCATATTGAGAGCTATCTTTTTTTAGGTCATAAATATCTTAATTGTTAGCTTTCTTTTTCAAGTTGGCTCTAGTCCTTTTAGAGGGATCGATGTTCTCTTCCTGCATCTTCTTGAAAGTCTCAATATCAACCATTGCCCCTTCCAGTTGAAGGGATTCTAATTTTCCAACCTTATTATTGAGACTCACTGTAGAATTTTGAACCACTTTGTGGCTATAAGTGACAAGGGAGATGAGATTGTCATTAATCTTTTGAATCTTGTCTTCCAAGTGTTTTAGTCTCCCATCATAATATTTTTTGATTTTATCATATTGAGAGCTATCTTTTTCAAGTCCTGAATATCTTGATTGTTAGCTTTCTTTTTCAAGTTGGCTCTAGTCCTGATAGAGGGACCAGTGTTCTTCTCTTGCATCTTCTCGAACATTTCAACATCAAACACCGCCCCTTCCTGCTGAAGACATTCCAATTCGCCAACCATAGTATTCAGACTCACTATAGAATTCTTAACCACTTTGTGGCTATAAGTGACAAGTGAGATGAGATTGTCATTAATCTTTTGAAATTTGTCTTCCAAATGTTTTAATCTTACATTGAATATGTTAGTTGAAGGTGTTCGATTTCATACTGATGAACAAAGATATAAGAATGAGAATGTTAATATGATCGGGATATTGAATTGGAGGAATCACATCCACTGTATAAGGATTAGAATGCTAATGAAGACCATGAAAATTACATTTTTTACTAGGATCTTGTTTTGGGATTTTACTATTTTTGTTAATTTTTTTTTTCAATAAAAGTGACCAAAGTCACTAAACTTTTATTAATATAAAGAAGAGTCTACAAAAGGAAACATCTTGAGCTAAGAGACAAGATGAACAAATTAAAAAATATGTATGAGTCCCAACCATAGTGAAGCAAAAAAGTCCCGTATGAGGCATAATGAAACCACCCGTCATCACCCAAACTGGCATAAACTAGTTTGCATACACTAAATACAAACAAAACTAATCTACCCATATAAATATAGTAATATGCTACTATCTAGATGTAGAGCCCGAATCAGCATGGGAAGAAAAATTATGAGAGAATTTGTTGTTGGTACTAGTATGAGGTGGGGAAAAGTGACACGATCATCAAGAGACACAAAATTTAGAGTATTCATTTCCAAAAGAGCATGATTAGATTTCAAGATCACGAAATGGAGAGCCAAAAATAGTATCACTTGATAGATTTCAAGATCATGAAATGGAGAGCCAAAAATAGTCCCTTCAACAAGATCCAAGGCTTGATCTAGAGGAACTGCTAGAACATCAGATCCATCACATTCTTGAGGGTGGGCTAGCAAAGTATATATTTCCAAGAATTGATCAAGTGCAACAAAAATAATATTAGGAGAAAATTGTTGAAGCAATCCATTAAATTCTTCATTTGATCCCAATAATGATCCATCTTGCACATCAAATCTAACAGTAGGGCCAACAATTCTCGAAGATGAGTACTAGACATAAATTTTGGAAAACTAATGAATCCACCAATGGGGAAGACTACTAAGTTTACGAGAATTGAGATAGAAAGCCAACACATCTTCCTCATATAAGGATTATCTATATAATTTATTATAATTTGTTGAAATTTATTATCCATATAATTTGGTCTATTAATATTGACATAACGTTTGTTTGAATATAAATTTACTACTATTTATTTATTTTAGTTACAAACTTAAAAAATTATAGGTAAAAAATATAACTCAATATAAAGTATATTATATTGTATTTAGGGTTAGGGTTCCAAAAAAATGCACTAATTCAAGTTTTTGCTATTATTTATGATCTTATACGTGTATGTTGTGATCAAATAAGTTCAAAGGTCAAAAGACAATTCAAACTTGTTATATTAAGACATAAATGAAGTAAAAAGAAAATCAAAGAAAAATATGAACCTAGTCAATATACCTTCAATGGGATCAAAAAAATAGATCTCTAGAAAAAGACTTATCGTCATTTAAGATCAAAATATAATTTACTTTGTATATAAAAAAAACTATTAATCTAAATAGAGTTACATTCATAATTATCTCCATTAGTAAAGTCAATCTTAGGTATCTATTGGTTCAATACATTATCCTATGAATATTATTATTTTTCGTATTGATCATTTAGGTGTGGTCAATAATGAGATATATTCTAATAATTTAACCATTGTCACTAATGAGTGTTGCTGATAGGCTCTAAAATAAATACTAGTGCCTAGATTAGATATTCCTTTCCTCCTTTTCTATCTCAAGGGCTCTCTAGCTAATATTGGGGCATCTTAGACTGATATACAAATTTGTCTCATTGAAAAAGATTTTTTTTTAAAGTTGTTCCTTTTTTTGTAGCTCCTTGGTGTATATATAAAGCTATAATTTATAAATTTCTTAATTAGTGTCTTAAATTACTTTAATGATGTTGTGGTAATACAAAAATACTTTGTTGTGGCATTCTTACTACTCTAAGAGATATTGATAGAGATGAGAAAATAATAACTTCTTGCATGTTGACATATCTCAAGAGGTTAACAATCAAGAAAATTCATTTCATATCGAATGATGACACATATGATCTAAGATTTGGTGGATCCAAAGCCCACAAGTCCCACATGGGTGAATTAGACCATAGATTAGAATCCATCATTTACTAAAAGCATAACATTTGGGAATATTTATCAAAAATCACAACAAGGGTTACCATATGCATCAAGTGCACAAATAAGAATTCAATGTCAAGTAAAATGTTAAAAATATGTGTTTCTCTAAGTGTGATTTATTAGAGGCTTCAACACGGAGTCTTCACTAGCTAGGCAATATCATATCACATTCATTCATATTGGGGGATATTATATCCCCAAAATTTGATGTAATATATTGGGAATATAATAGGGGCACTGGTGCTTTATAAATTTGATAGAGGAATATAATATTTAGAGGTATTTTTTATTCAACAATATCTAGAAGCACGTAAGAAGTAGCAGGAAGAACCATTGACAATATGAAATTTGATAACGAATTTCCCATGAAAAGGCTAAGAAATGAGTTGGAAAAACCATTTTGATTTTCCAAATTTTGAAAACACATGGAAACTAGTAGCAAAGTGGAAATGACCTGCAACTTCAAGCCCTTTACAGTTTCTGGATCCACGCACAGATTTCAATCACAGCTGCACAACATTATATCTGTTCCTTTTCCACTTCCAGTTTTCAGTGCTTAGAGTGTTGTAACAGTCATTTTCAAATTAAAGCTATAAACCTGAGTATTTCATATAATTCAACTCATTTTTATATGTATACCCTGATAGAGTCTATAGAAGACTCATTTTCATATGTAACTTGTTTCCTTATGCAATATAAGACAATTCTTGTGCTATACATTATCTTATGCATGTATGGATGATGGACTATTTTTATTATTTTCAATGCATTCAAAGGGGTTTTCGAAGGAATTTTATCCATTATTGATGAAGATTTGGGTAATTTTTTTATTTATTTATATAGATAAATATCAAAGGGGGTAGATCCCTTACAAGTTGTCCATCTAGTACATCCATTTGGCTATGGTAAGGTAACCATCAGCCAGTACACCAATCCTCTCAAGCGGAGAGGTAGAGAAAATATCACCATTTTTTGTGACAAATTTGTCAAACAGAGTAATGTCCAGATTGGTTAGTCCTTCATGAAATAGAGTCAGAGCTTGAGAAACTTTCTTCTTCTTGGCCACAACTTTAGCATCAAAAACTCCAGTAATAAAACCTTTTTTACGGTCTATATTCATTTACATCATAGCCACTGAAACAACACATTTATACTCATCAGGCAGCAATGCATCTTACCTCCTTGAATCCTTGTAACATGCTCCAAAGGCTTCAGCCACCATGGTAAGGAATATTTCTAATAAGACCCCATTGTGGCAGTGACTAGATTAAATTGGTCCAATGGCCTGCTTGATCACAAGCAATAGAGATTCATCTTGGAGCTTAAACAACATTCTCCGTTGATTATGAATGTTGTTTTCCCTAGAACTACAATATATACCGAAGTGAACTTGTCTTTCCATACTTCTTCCTTAATAAACTCACAATAAACTTCTGCTATTTGATATAAAATGTTGCATTCCCTACTCATTTTATAGAGAAAAAACCTCTCTTATCTCCTTTCTAATCAAGGAAATTCAAATCTCGCCCTTCTCAAAAACATACAAAAAAAATATTAGCATAATCTATTTACTCTCAATTCATAACAAGAATATGCGTATTATAAATAACATCTTAGGTTGAAAATAGATTTGAATATATCCAGTTCAAATAACCATTCTCTTCATTTCCAGAGCACGGTCTAGATATGTGGAGGGGAACCCACTATAGCGTATGGAAGCTTTCCCAAAATTTTAGAGAATAGTATTGTTTCCCTTCCCCAAACAGTCCTTTATGTCACTCTTAAACCAAATCCCTCACATTCTCTGTATGGGAGTACTTCTCTGTCTTCCTCGATTATCTTCACCAGTTTAGGCCATACTTTAGGCTTATCACTGACCACTTTTTTGTCATATTTATCTATTCTTTCTATGACCTGAATATGTAAATAATTTTTTTCTTTGTAATGGACATTAATGTGTACATTTGAGAAATCAATGTGATAGGTACATATAGTTTGAGTTATTTTATTGTAATTTTATCTATTACTTAGCCAATTGATAGGTAAATGTGGATTGAAATGCATATGGATCCAATGGTGAATATGGAATATGTGATTTTGATTGGTGGAGAAAATTCCATTGTAGGCACAATCATTTGTCAAAAAGGTTGTACACTTTCTGACATCCATCGTGAAATTGTGGATGATGAACTCATTGAATATCCATTTGATTTTATCAATGGCCTTGGGCATCCTTTAAATATAAAGCAAGAAAAAAAAGGAAAACTACAACACATGTTATAGGCATTAAGAGGAAACATGATATAGTCTATGTTGGAACTTTGAAGTCAAATATTGGGGAAAGTATACTAAACCATCAAAACAATAGAGAGAATGTGGAGGAAGGTATGCATAAACAACCAAGAGTTGGAGATGGATCTGAGTTAGTGGAACAAAGCATAGTTGTTGATCCTAGTGTATTGGCATATTGGAATTAGAGAGTAAATAGTTTAATGAAAGAATTTGTGGAGGAGAAACCTACTGTCAAAGTATATTTAGAAAATGGAGAACCTAAAATAAAGATCCATTGTTAAATTTCTGGCATTGATTATGGAACAAGGGATGTATCCATGGAAATGTGAACAATTTGTAACTTTATAAATAATCATATGAAAAAAATGTCCCATCAACGTCACATTTTAAGGGAGGAAAATGGTGAAGGTCATTCAAGTGGCATAGAAAAGAAGACAATAGTGATTAGCTATCAAATTGAGATTGATCAGGCAATTAAACTTCTAGATGATTTCAACAAGACACAAGAGCCTAATTTGTTCAAGGCGGTGAAGGCAACACTTGCAGGCTATGAGGATATGAAAACATTAAGAGTGGAATGTACACGATGCAATAAATAGTCTTTTTTCATGCCATCAAGTGGTGATATTATTAGTTCTCTAAATGAACACATGAAATCAAAGAATCAATACATAATTATTATAGATGAGGCTTCTATAAGACCAGAAAAAGGCATAATAGAACATCTAGGAGACCACAAACCCTAATCGATATGATACCTATCTAATCTATCATGAAAGCCATTAAAAGCAAGAGTTCATAAACATAAAGCATAAAAACACTAAGAACTCCCTTCAAATGTAACTCCCATGTTCTCTTTTCTTCTCCATAATCAAATTTGATA
Source organism: Thuja plicata (assembly GCA_018584345.1). Taxonomy (NCBI): domain Eukaryota; kingdom Viridiplantae; phylum Streptophyta; class Pinopsida; order Cupressales; family Cupressaceae; genus Thuja; species Thuja plicata. The sequence continues at coordinate 562,326 of MU223671.1, forward strand.
TTTCTCTTTGACAATAACACAATTGCACAAAGATACAAAAGCCAAGTTTGTAAGTGAGAATACTAGGAGAGAGTGATCTAACCTTGAAAGAATGAAATGCCTCTCAATTTATAGAAAATGAGAGTCATTTAGGTGAGATTGCACAAAATCAATGCATAAATGCAGATTTTGGTTGGTGAGATGTTAGGAAGCATGATATGGGGAAGATCAAATAAGGAGATATTGAAAATATTCATGAAGCACCTTAATAGGGATGTGAATCCTCAATTAAGGGATATGATAATTAGGTAAGATTTGGAATCATTAAGTAAATTAATAATTCAATATTCTAAAAATTCCTCACAAAATCAATAATTAGATTTATGAAATTATGAAAATCTCATAAATTGAAATTAGCCAATTAATTAATAAAAAAAAATTAATTGTTGAAGACTTAAGGAAAAGGGAATAAATAAAGTTAATTTATTTATTCAATTAGGACCTAGGGATAAACTATGGGTTATTCATCCCAAGGGGGAAATTAGTGGATTATTGATCGAATTGAAGGTGTTGATGTCGAATTGAAATGATTTTGATAATATTGATAAGAATTAGGATCAATTTCGGGGGTTGTGAAATAGTTTTGGAAATCATGAGGCATCGATGAGCTTTGACAATGCTCTCATGATAATGATTAGAAATGATATAATGGCATCAATGAACTTGGATGACGCTGGAGGATAAATAAATATAGGGAGACATCGATGAAATCAGACAATGCTCCTGAAATGTGAAAGTGATAGTGAGGCATTGATGAACTTTACCAATGCCAGAGGATTGATTGAAAGAGATTGATAAGAAATTGATATGAGTTTGGAATCAAATGAGCTTGGAATGATCTTGGATTGATTTAGGAGGATGATCAATTTGGCCAAAATGAGAGAAATGTTAGTAATTGATGACATGGAAGAATGACACAATATTAGTGAATAATAAAGATCAAACACACAATGTAGATGACATGTTAAAAAGGGGGCATAGGCAATGAACCATTTTTAGGTGTCTACATTTTTCCCCTCTTTAAGACAATGTGATTATGAGCGTTGGCTCAAACAAAAATAGAAGATCATGCCCTAGTGGATCGACAGAATGGAGGTAGGATGACCCATCGAAAAATTGGGTAGAAATTGATATGAGGACAATTTTTTGAAAAGAAAGATGATTGCTAGGATTGACAGAAGAAATGTTAGGAGAAAGAAGAAATTAGACAAACAAATGTTAGTAAGATAGAAATATTTTGGATTTCATAAGTGAAATTATGTCATAAGAGCTTATTTTGATATTGTAAAACTGGATGCAACGCATCATGGCACAAAAGGCCAGAGCGAGAAAGCTATCCTTTTGCGTAAACAAACACGATGCAGACAAAGGATGATCTTCTCCATCCTGAAGCATATAGAAGGCATGCCCCAAAATTTCATGAGATCATCAAACAAGCAGAAGACAAGGCAAAAGATAAAAATCAATGAAAAAAAACACACTCACTGAAACAATGTGAGCCAACAACCATTCTGATCTTTTTTTACTTGCATTAAATGTTCGTTGATTGATAGATTAGATTGCAATTTGACTGATTAGATAATTGATTGATAGCTTGGACAGATTGATTGATAGTGAAGATCGAAAGATTGAACAGGTCCAACGAGATTGAATGTTGAGTCACAATGATTCAGATCACGTTGATGAGAACATGATTTCATTAAGCATAGAAATATGTATCTGCCACTGATGTCTGCAAACATGATGTTTGATTCGCAAAAGGAAGACAAGTATGTACAAATTTATTGCATATTTTTGAAGAGATTTTTACAATTTTTAGGATTTTTGAGATATTTGAATTTTTTTTTCATGATATTTTTTCAGGTCTTTTTATGATTTTTAAAAATTTTCAGGATCATATTTGATTTTTAGAGAATTTTTTTCAGGACATTATTTGATTTTTTTGGATTTTTAGCTTCTATTTGGATTTTTAGGATTTTTTTAGTTCATTAAGTTATTTACAAGTTGCATGATTCGAACTGCCCCCAGTGTCTAGCAAGGGAAGGACATTTTGAAAGGAGAAATAGACTGGTAGATGGATGAAGGCCAAGGGTCGTTGCATTGGATCTAGTTAGGTGCCAAGGACTATCCAAGAAATGTGATAATAATTTTTGTTTTACACCAAGCTAGGGGACTGGACAAGATAATGATAAGGATAAGGAAAATAGTGCAGTGGATAGAATGCGAGAAATGGACATGTCAAGAGGTTTTTCTTTGAAAACATGTTTTGCATTGAACATCCTTATTTTCATCAAGACCAAGATAGGGAATTTGATAGGAAAATATTAGGATATGGATAGGAATGGGGATATGAAGAAGGAAATGATAGGATATGGGTAGGATAAGAAAGATCAATCAGGGATAATGAGAAGTTAAGGTTGTATTAGAAAAGAAATTCATAAAATATTTGAATTTAGATTCAAAGGAAACTATTGAGATACTAATTCATCTTTTTAGAATAGATCTAAGTCATATTTTAGAAATAGATCTAAGTCATCTTTTCGAAATGCATCTAAGCAATTTTCTCCAAATCAACAATCTTTTCAAAAAAAAAATGTAAGCCAAGAACCATACCAATTTAAGGGATATCGAATATGGATGAAAGGTTGCGATAGGATAGGCAATGTAGACCAAAGGGATCAAGACAATGTAAAGCAAATAGGACATGTGATGCTTCAAGGAAGATTTGTAACTGTGTCAAGATCAAAGTTGGGGAAAAGATGATAAGATAATGGATAATGGAGGACATGCTGGGGATAATGGAGGGCATGCTGGGGATAATGGAGGATAACACCAATGAAATCTATCCCCAAGTATAGATTGCAAGAAGTTCATAGAATTACACATGACACTTGTTTGCCAAGTTTTCATCATGGTACTTGCCCAAAGCGTCTGTTTGCCAAGTTTTCACTATTGGATGAAATTATTTCTCTTGAATTTTTTTTGTGTTGCCAAGATGCCTATTTGCCAGGTTTTCATCATGGCAACTTTTTCCTTTTTTCCTTTTTTTTCTTTTTTCATTTTTTTTTTTGATATTTTTTGACATTTTGGGAAAAACTGGACGCATGAAGTGACATGGACAGAGGACTCAAGCACCTTACTCTTTGAAATGTTCTTTTGAAAGATATTGTGCAAAGAAGTTGGTAGGGTAATGACAAAGGGATATGAAGTGGTTGATTAGATAAGGATGGGACAAGCTTTATGCAAGGGATTGGATAGGTTGGATGAAAGGTTGGAAAATAGGTGCTGGATAATGAAGGGAATGTACGCCAAATTTATTTGAAGTGGAAGGGAATGGATGCAAGAACAACATTGGTACACACCTTGAGGGGTGATGGAGTGATAGAGGAAAATGAGATTTTGGATTTTGAAGGACTAATGAAGGAATGGATATGGATTTTGGGACACAAGGACCCAAAATGGATTTGGAAGATGGAAGAAATTTAGATGGAGGGATAGAAATTTTGGATGCCAATTTGGACTTTTCTTTGGGACTCTATGCTTCAAGGAGCTTCTTGGGAATCCACATGCTTTTTGATTTTTCATTATTTTGAGGGTCCTTTGAATGTATTTCTTGCATAATGGATTTTGGAACCCATATGACTTTTGACTTTATTTTTTTCTCAATGGGCCTTTGTAGCCTTTTTGATAATTCTTTTTTATTTTGGATCAAATTTTTCTTCTTTTGTACATGCCGATTATACTGGACATGTTGATCCTTGATAGCATGTGGATTTTTTGACTTGTAGACTTTATGTTTGGCATCCAAATTGATTTGAAAGGGAATGGAATTCATGGACGGATAGGAATTGTATGGAGGTATTTTGGATGGATGGAAGGTTCTCCATGGTGTATGCCTTTGCTGACTTGCATGTGGGAAAGGGTAAGGGGATTGTGAGCTAGTGGAGGGAGGAATATATGGACCTAAGATGAATGGAAGGGTCGAAGGGGGAGGTATACATCTGGACTTGGAATTTGAAGGGATACCAACGCCTTGAGATGTAGATTTTTTATTAAGAACATGGATATTTGAATTTTCTTAGACACGTAAGGGTTTCAATATACATTTTGCATGGAGATCTAACCCTTTGACTTGATAATGATTTCTTTGACTAGTAGGATACTTTCTACAAGACACGAGTCCATTATTATGAGGTGTGAATGATATGGAAGGACTTATAGGACCATGAGGTGGAATAAACTCAATAGAACCAGGGGAACCCATTTGAAGTGTAAGGGGTTCATGAATAACTTATATAGATGTGCTTGAATCACACGGGGGAGCACAAGGAATAATAAGATCATGTGATGGAGTATGAGCAGTGACAGGATCATCTGGTAGGATAGGATCTTGTGGGGGATCTAAAGGGATGATGTGATCTTGAGGAGAACATGAAGGTGAAGGGACACCTTGATCTTGGCTTGGAAGAGGATCTTGGGAAGATATGGAAGGGATATCATGATCTTGCTTGGGAAGTGGGAGGTCAATGCAACTTGGAAGGATATTTTTCTCTTGAGGTGGAAAAGGATCATTTTGGATAGGGGGGATAAGGATAGTGGGATCATCACGAGGCTAAAGGGAAATGGGGTCTTGGTAAAAAATAGGATAGAATTGGTCATTAAAGGGGTCTTGATCTTGATATATTTTTAGACATGTTTCTTCATTCTTTTTATCATCCTCTTGACATAGCATATGACTTTGGACATGCAAGGGGGGTTCTTGAAAGGGGTCAACATTTTGATATGAGGAAGATGGAATTTGAATAGGAATCTCATGAATAGGCTTGGTTGAAATGGGAGGACATGGCGGAATTGGTTCAAAGGAACTTGGGCTATGCATAGGACTAGCTTGGATGTCTTTCGTGGATAGCCATTAGAAGGTTGCATTGTTGGAAGAATCACTTGATGGGGAAGGAGGAAATTTCTCTTGTGAAGTTTGTAGGTATGAAGGAGTGGAGGGAAACATGGATGTTTCTTGAAGGTCAATGTATTGAGGGGAAATAGGTATATCATCCATGTGATTGTTTTAGGGTACTGATCCATCGCTAGAAACAGGTAAATTATTTGTTTGATCCAATTTTTGAAACAAATTATTTAAAATTTTGGATTTGAACTTGCGCTTCTTGATGGGTCTAGTTTGTGATACCTCATCAGTATTTACATGTTGGAAATAATTGTTGGAATGAACATGTTCAACAAAAGGTTTCTTATTGATTATGCTTGGTTGATGTTCAAAAGATGTCACATTTGAATTTTGCATTGTTTGATAAGACATTGGTGGTGAATTGGAGGACACAAAAGGTTCCTCAAGCAATGTTATTGTTTGTGATCTTGGTATTTATTGTCTTGTTTGCATGATTTGCACAAGATGTTTTGAAATTTTTTGAAGATCACTTGGTTGCATTGGAATGAAGATTGGATCGTAATTTGGTGGTGGCCCCATTTGAATTATGCCACACTCTGGTTGAAGGATTTGGTTGGGAATTTGGTTGAATGATTGATTTGAAATTTGAGTACATGGAGAATGATTGGAAACTTGATTCAATTGAGCATGATCTAGAACTTGGTTGAAAAAATTTGGCTTTTGCACATGATTGAATTGGGCTTTGTTAAATTGTTCATTTGCCTCATTGAGTTGTGAAATGAATTTTGGTATCTTTGATTTCTCAATGAGAGATTGTGTATAAATTTCACCAAAAGATTCACTTGGATATCAAAGGAGTTTGGTCATCTCCTTTCTACTCTTTATCATATTTTCTACACTCTCTTCCAAGATTTTCTTTTCTTTATCTAATTTTTCTTGCAACTTTTGAATCATGTTTACATGGACTTGATGCAATTGATTGTTTGGTTGTGTTGATGTCATTTGCCTTGGCTCAAAAGATTATTGTTGAAAAGGTATATATTGTCTTTGATCAAAAGGTAATTGCAATTTTCCTTGTGATGGAAACATGGGTTGATAAATGTCTTGTTTCCTTTTGGATGCTTGGAGCCTAGTGAAGATTGACATGAGGACTATATGCAAATGCAAGATTTTTTTGGATTTTTGGAAATGCAATTTTTAAAATGCAAGGAGCTTATGAAAAATGTAACCTAAGGTTTATGCAACTATGTTTTTGGTTTTTTGGACTTTGACAATAAATCTTTGGAAAGGAAACAAACCTAAGAGCATAACTTCATGAGGTTGAATATGAATCTTGACTTGAAAAAAGGATTGAGGGACAAGGGACAAGTTTGATAAAAATGATTATGTCAAATACATCATGAAAAAGGTGGAATATGACCAATTGATAAGGGTGTTGGGTTTAATGGGAAGTAGTACTGAGAGGGGAGGGGTGAATCAGTACCTCTAAAACTTTTTTCATATCCTTTAATCAATTAACCTTAGTAATCAATTGCATATCCATTCAATCTAATCTACACTATCTTTGTGAGAGTTATATCATTTCATAACATTAATAAGCATGTGAATCATTAATATAAGAATTCATGAACATAATTGACACATAAAACAAGATATGATATCGCAGAAAAATCTTGTTAGGAAGTAAAAATTGGAGTGGGGATGACACCCACAAAACTTCACTATCTGCAAAATGGAAGGGGCCAGTTAAGGCTTACAATTTTGATCACTTCTGATGATCTACCCTATTAGGAGTATCAGTGGAGATCTGTTAAATTATACTCTATTAAGAGATTTGAGCAACACTGTTAAGTGTGCACTCGATTAAGAGATTTGATATAGGACTGTTAAATCCACCTTACAAGAAAGGATTTCTTACACTTTGCTTCACTTGTTAGAATGAAAAAAAATTACAAATTGACATGGTAAACACAATCTCCTATTGCTGATATAGATCCTATGTAGTTCATATACAAAATATTATCACCTTAACTGTGATTGAATATTACCTCTGATTATCGGTTTCCTCTGTTCTTGATTCTACTAACCAAATCCTTCTTTCTCTACTCTGGTTCTTGAAACTCTTAATTCAATCCATATATTTTATCATTCTATTCTCTTCTCTCTTCCACACACACTTCTAATTAATGATTACATCATCTATTTATAGATGGATTGATTTCATCGAGTTGATGATAAAAACAATGTTAACTCTAAGATCAGGTTTACAACTTGCACCTAGATCTCCTAGTCTATGTGCTTTAAATCAGTTAGAATGATTAAAACACTTACATTAATGTTTCTTGTCCCTAAAGAAATGTATTTAAAAAATATTAAATATCCTATAAATAGAATACCCTTTCTTTATCTGACGTGGAAGTCAGACCTACTTTTTGCGGGCTACAACTGACTTTCGATTCTGTCTTTTGGTCATGCTTGACTGTCCTTTAGTTTTTACTATTGGTTGCACTAAATCTATTTCATCAGTCTGCACTGTAACTTTCATTTTAGGTTCCTCTGTCGGGTTCCACTTTAACTCTCTACATTGTGGTTTTTGGTTTACACACTACCTTGTGTCACCAGTTCTCTTTGTACTTAGTCATTTTTGGTGATCTACCAATTTGATCTTCGGTTTTCCCTTTACTGTCTTTCGATGTTAGTTTACCAAAAGTGTAGTTTGAATACTAATAAAAAATTAATGTCATCGATCTCCCCTTTTGACATTAGTATCAAAAACTGGTATGTGCAAAATACTAACAAAATGTTAAGTATATACAACATATATAATCCTTAGTCATTTAATGACTCCCCCTATTTATATGCCGATATATCTGTATATGATATATTTTCCTTCTTCATATCACTGTGTCTGTCCCTTTATGAATGTACATATACATATCTACCTTTTGCCCATTCTGACTAAATGTACATAACATTTTCAATGATATTTTGTAGAAGTATCATTTCCCCCTTTATTTGATATTAAGGGAAAAGGTCAATTACCTTAGAGCTTATAAAAAATGTGTCAATGGGAAGACTTCATGTCTTCCATCATTTTCTCCCATTGCTCCTTCAGTTTTTATAGAGCCATTTTCTCAAGTGTTATCTTGGGATGCATATCATAGATGTTGTTGGCTACAGACATCTCTAGAGTTTCTATTAGTTGTCTTGAAGAACTGATATGCTGTTGTAGTAGTGTGAGATTTGGAAAAAGTTGAGTCTGTATCTCAGTTACTTCCTCTCTGAATCATGTCTCTACTTCCCATAGATCTTTCCTTAACTATTTTACTTCAATGATCTTTTCATAATGCAGTTTGACTACATTTTCTCCATCGGTTGTTAGGCTACTAGCACTATTTGCTAGATCTGTATCCAGCTTAGCTATGTTGTCACTATTTTCTTGAGTGAACTTTTCAATTGTTCTTAGCTTTTGGATTAAGGTTATTTCTTTAGATAAAATGGGATCTAATTCTGATATGAATTCTAACAGCTTTACCTTATTTTTGGCAACTTCTTGGCTGATGTTCTCTAGAAGCTTTTGTTGATACTTCATTTCTGCTCTTTCCTCAATAGCTTTCTTAGCATCAATGTTTTGAGTTGTGATTGCGTCGGTGCAGATAGCTAGTTGATCAATTATGGGCTTACTTTGATCAATATCAACATCAGGAACAATCTGGTGTAGAATGTCTCATGTTGTCTCTAGTACCATTGATTCCTTATGATGTTTCTTCAGCTTTTCTTGTAATTCCTTCCTTTGGCATATCTCTCCATATTCTTGCAGTGCATCCATGTCAAGTGTAGTGGGGTCAAACTTCGGCATTTAAATGATTTCATTAGGTGTAACCTCCAAATTGTTCTTCTTTGTCTTCTTCTTCTTCTTCTTTTGTGACTCAATAGAGTGCAACACCATTGCTAGTTTTTCAGCCTTTTCAATTGTGCTTGATGATGTGACTTGTTGTGCATCTTTTTGCTGCTTTGCATCAGTTTCAGCTCATCAGGTGTGTGAAAATGTCTCTACATTCACCTTAGCATCATTTGTTGCACCTTTGTCTATTTTCTCAGGAGTTCCATCCATTGGTTTGTCTCCTTTATTTGAGTCCTTTGCATCATCTACCTTGGAGTTCTTATTCTTCTCTTGAGTATCCACATCTTTGTCCTTATCTCCTTCTGTAACCTCGCTAGTGTTGGTTACATTCTAATTATCTCCAATTTTTTGCTGATCATTGGTGTTATCTTTATTTTCTTCTTCTCCTACATCCTTTGGAGTTTCCTTTTCAGGTGATTTACTTGATTCTTGCATGATATTGATAGCTTGTATCAATATTGGTAGTTTTCCTAGAATGATCACCTTTTCTCCATCAATTGTTGTGTCTTGTTTTCCGGTTGGATCTTTGACAATAGTGACATCTTCATCCTTATTGATTTCTTTTCCTGGGTCATTGGTAATATCGATGACATTGGTATCCATAATGTTTTCATTTGTGGTATCATCCCATATTTCATCTACCATATCTGCATTCTTATTCCCTGTTGTATCATCTTCCTCTTTATCCAACTCAATGGATGTATCATCTTTGTTTTCCTCATCAACATCTTGTTATTGATGGTCTTTGTTGGGACTGTCTTTCTCAACTGGCCTATTCATGATCTTGCACCATTTATTGTGACTATCCTTTTCAAGTTTAATCAACTTTCCTTCAAGAAATTTGTATGCCCATAGCTTCGGTGAGAATTATTTCTTGTGTTTCTCCATCATTTCATGTATTTCTACCTTTATTGATTCAAGCGGCATTAGAGAGACAAGTACTCTCTCTCTAATTTCTTTCTCATTTGCTAAAGCAAATGTCCAAGGGGTAGATAATGTATCCAAGAGTTCCCATGGTACAAAACTTCCTTCAAATTTTATGGGTACATATTTGAAGTTATACATCTTAGCTATCATAGCTTCTTCAATTTTATTTTGATCTTCCTAATTTTTTTTTCCCCATTTTCTAATATGTGGATCAGTAATAGATCTAGAATTTGTAATGTAAACACAAATGTCATCAATGGTGTCAGGTTCCTTTACCTTGACAATTTTTTCCTCTAAGGCTTCATCTCACTTAGTATCCTCTATATCTTCTCATGTTCTTACGAATTTTCTACCCTTCTTATTTTGTCCTCTCTTCGGTGCAGGTGATTTTCACTTATATGTCCTGACTTTTCCTTTCTTAAGGGGTGAAGGAGTAGATTCTTTGACGTTTAGCTTCTGGTCCTTGAAGAAGATGCAGTTCTTGGTCTCTTTGATGGTGGAGGAGGTGGTGAGTATGAATCTATTTCCTTTGAGTCAGTCTTTTCATCATCTTTACCGATAGATACATGTTCTTCGGTTTCCTCCTCTTGTTCTATCTCTTCATCTTGCTCAACTTCTTGCTCTTCTGCAGATAGAATCTTTATGAGATTCTTTACCATCTTGTCCTCCTTTTTCACAATATTTTTTACTACTAGGTCTGATTTAATTCTTTTCTTGGCCTCCTCATATGTTCCAAACCTTGGTTTCTTTTTTTTCCAGTGGCTCATTGATTAAGGCATCAATTGCCTTTGTTGCAAGATCAATGTTGATCTCATATTCCAGTGGTTGCAACCATGTTGTTCTTGCTACTACAGGTTTGATGTAGGTATGATCTGTGTCGACCATGAAGCATATCTCATCCTTAAATTGCTTGGGTATTCTTACCCTCTTTTGCATCTGATCTTTGAATACATTAAAGTATTCATCCATGACAGCTTGAAAATTATCTTCTAGAGCATCTATGTGCTCATTGATTTACACTGTTACTAGCTTGGTGCTCTCCCATTTTACATCTCCAATAGATGGTAACTTTTCTTGAAAATAAAAGAAAATGCACATGATTAATGAGCCAAACTTACATGTGTTTGACTTTGCATTTCTGATTGTCTTAAGATTTTCTTTCAACTGATTCAATAGTGGCTCGGACAAGTCTAACTGTGTGCCTTTCTTCATGATTTTGTTGTATGCACCCTAAAATGGTCGCCTAGACTTTGGGCCCCCATTTTTCAATTTATCAAATCCCTAAATCAATATTTTCAAATATCAACAATATCAATTATATCAATTTCCTTGATCAAATCATAACCAATTCAATATTTCCTAAGGTTTGAGCCTTATTTATTTTAAAAGAGAAAAAAAATAAAAATAAAAATATTATTTAATTAAGAGAACATGCTCTCTTTTAATTAATTAAAAATCTCTTTTAATTAAATAATAAAATCACTTTATCCTAAGCCTTTATTTAAATA
>MU223671.1:587407-600664 GCA_018584345.1 Thuja plicata
AAAAGGAGAGCTCTCTCCTTCATTTTCATATCTTAGGTTTTGATGCTAAAGTTATGCTGCAAGTTTTCTAGGTCATTTGGAGCTCTTTGAAGACATTCTACATCCAAACTTTGAAGACTTGTTATTGTATTTCATTGTAGTTGCATATTTCCTTTCTTAGTTGCATTATCATGGCATATTAGCTTAGATTTCCTTTATGCTTTAGATTAATTCATCTAGTTTAATTAGGAGGTTTTGTAATACTTGTTCTTTCATTATCATAGCTTAGCTTGCATTGTCATATAAATTTGCATTACATTGCATACATTTGGTTCATTGGAGATATTGGCATTCTTGCCCTTGTTTTCATTGTGAATCTCTCATTGTATGGTTTATTGGCAAGGTCATGATTTTATAGCTCTAGCTGAGAGCAATGTTACAAATCTTGCAACTCCATGCATAGAGAGCTATGGATCGATTTGTGAGGGCTCATTATTTAGTTTCCTTGCATGTAAGGATTCATAGAAGTGCACTACTTTTGTGTGTACATTTGTAAGCTGTATCCACATCACCTGATGAAATACTATTTAATTTGCTAGCAGGGAATAATTTGTAACCCAACACACATTTAACAAACTTAATTTCATGATCGGCTATGGTTGTCACTTTCAGTCCACGCCCATCCCATTTGGCTCCATTCATCTTTTCGGTCTTTTCCTTTGGTGGATGCTTGAGCGCCTTTTCTTTATCAGTTACAGGGTGACTGATGACCGCATGGATGACATATCAGGTGATTTCCTTTAGTTCATCCAACCATAACTTGTTATTGTGCATTATGCTTAGCACTAACCGAATCCATTTGGTTTTCAAGACCTTCATAAACTTTAGGGCATTGGTAAGTGTAACACCCCAAAATTGGCATCTTGCAACTCTAACCAATTTTGTTGCATTTGTCATTCTTCTGAATCATCAAAGTCCTATTTTACTAGGCAATTCTGAGTTTTAACTGACTCTACTCAACCTGAGTGTCAAATGTAGCAAAATCCTAAATCTGCATTAATCATACATCATGTTTAATTCCTAAATATCTATTGGCTAAATAAACCCTATGATCAAATTAATTTAATTAATAAAGTCCTAGCACTTTAATTAAATTAAATTCACCCTCTTTAGCTGAGACACATGAAAGGGAATTAAAAAATATTTAATTATTAAATAAATATCCTCATTTCAATAATTGAATTTAATTATTCAGATAACTGAGAAAAAACAATTATGAGGTCATATTTATTTAATTAATTGAATATTCTCTCAAAAATCTTATCTCTATTCAGAATTGGAAACTTTGAATTAATTGTGCTTTAAAGAGAGAGAAAATAATTTAATTCAAATAAAATAGAATTAAATCAAAGAAAGAAAATAGCTAAAGCAGAAAGGAAATAATTTATTGTATTCTTTTGAATAAAGCTTTCTATTCTGAACTAGTTTTTCTATCTATTTTATTTCAAAGAGGAAAATTTCTATTCTGATCATCTCTGAGTCTATAAAAGAACTCTCATTCCTCATTCAAAACCCCCTGAATTTATGAAGAAAATATGGATTGTTAGAATACTGAATTATTGTCATGTTTCAAATAGAATAATATCATTTTGCAATAGAATAGATTCAATTTCTAGAATAATTACATTCATCATCATGTCTTAGATTATCTTATATCTTTCAAATTCTTAGTATAATCTTGCATTGTATTTCATTCATCATGAAAAATCCTTCGTTCTTAGATTGGTCCATGGTTGTGAGACTCTCGTTCTGAGAGCAATTTCAAAAACCCCGTCTGGATAGAAGGCAACAGGTCGAATCATGCAGGTAGACATGATGAATAATCTCATATTCAGTCTTGTGTGTACCTGGTGAAGAAGGACTATGTTGAAGTGTATGGTGAATTAACAAGGCCAAATTTACCACATACATTTCTGGCGCCCACCATGGGGTAGGTACATTTCTGTCCTGGCCTCATTTTTTTAATTTTTTTTGCATTCTGTCAGTACTCCCATACAGTTTTGTTTTAATTTTGTGCAAACTTTCTGTATGTCTCACGTGAACTTTCTAGTTCTTCACGTGGCATGCAGTACTTCATTGCGTGATCTAGCATACTTTGTCACGTGAAATTACAGACCAGAGCTTCCAATTTTATATTTTATTATCTCAGTTTTCTAACCACCTTCTATTTTCTGACATTTTTGATTCTCTGATTTTATCTTTTGAGTAGCTTAACAGTGGTTTGTAGGATGTTGAGATAAAGAGAAAGCCATTATAAACTTTGGACATGTTTGTTGCAGGATGCTGATATAAAGAAAGGCATTACAAACTACTAATGGGTTTATTGTAGGACGTTTGTTGAAGGCCTTGCATGTTTTCACAACTTCTTATATCTGTTTTCAGTAGTTAAAACACACTTCAGTTGGTGCTTAAAATGAATCATTGTCTTGCGTGATTAAAGTGTTTTTTATATTATAATCCTAAGAACTACATGAACTTATCCTCTCCCCTCACCTTTATGGATCTTGGGTGTAAGACAAATTCATGTGATTCTTCTAGAGTGGCTACCTCCCAAGAGCTTTAGCAGAGCCGGTGAGAGTGGATGCCCAATTGATAATAGGCTAAAGCCAAGCACTTCCAAACTGGTATACAAAAAATGCTATTGTGATTAATGTCACAATAGATAGGTGTGAATTCATTGTGGCAACCAAAATATCCTCCAGTACCCTAGTGGTGCATTAAAATCCCAACATTGTTAAGGTGAAAGCCTTGCTTTGAATGGATTGGGAGAGCCCCCTTTATTGGAAAAATGACTTGATCACAACCACCTGAATAGATGACCTTACTACAAACTGTTGTTCTAATTTTCCAAAAACCCTCTATCTGTTGGCATGGAAGGTTAGAGACTGACTAAGACACCCCACATTCTTACAGCTTTTAGTAGAGATAACAACCCTTTGGGAAGCAATTCCTTTGGGGTCCAAAGCTTGGTATGCCTGAAAAGTGAGTGCGTATGTAAGGAGGAGCCCATTCTTCCAAGCTTCTAAGTTATCCGCTAAGAGTAAGCATAGCTAAACTTCAGTTCAAGTGGAGATTCAAAAGATATTGTCCTGGCTATCCTAGGATTGTGATGTTCTTGTTCTGGTACTACAAACATTCTGTTTAATGTGTTTTGTGTGGGTGTATCATTTGAACAATCGAAACTATCGTCAAAACACACAAACTGTCAATCTTGAACATGTCCAAAACAATCTGTAACTTGAACTATCTATCAGAAAATAGCATGATTTCATCTTGGAAAACACAAACTGATCTTAATAGTCTGATTCTATAAACATCCTTTTTTCAACATTTGCATTGTTTCGTGCAAAATTTCCCAATCTTCGCATCATTCGGTGATAATCTTCACGTGATACGTAGTATACTGTTGCACGATATTTATCAATAGTGCCATTACTTTTTCAATCTTTATTCTATCAACTGGTGTCATTCTTCATGCAAAGAGAGCATTTCTTTGCACGGTTTGGTGAGAAACTTTGCGCGAAAGAGCATTTCATCACATGAAACTGGAGTCTTTTGTCCAAAATAGTGAGCTAAAATCTGCCAGTCAGTTGTACTTTTGTCAAATCTGGTCTCTGATATGGGTCTATTTTTCTTCCATCTATCTTCACATAGTCTAAAACTTGGTTTCTTGGGTTGAGAACTACATGATTCTTTCTTGCTTAAACTGGTCTTGTCTCATGTCCTTTTGATTTATTCCATCTATGTTGTCATGCCTTGTGTCACAATAGTCATCTCTTGGCTTGTTTTAGCCTCATCTTAGACAATTTGCACCAAGGATACTTCACCTTTTGGCATGTTCTATGCAATTAATTTGAGACAGTTTCAAGTTTGGTCCTAGTTCACAATCCTTGTTCAAAACTTTGTCTATGACTGTCACAACTCGAAGTGGAAAAACATTTCCTTCAATCAATCAAGACGAATCTGTACTTTCCACACCATTACCAGCTACATCTAGTGAGGAATCATCTCGATCTCCATCCCCAATATTACAACCTTACAATAAATAGTCATTTCTTATGGATCTTAGTAGGGTTCAAAATCCTTTATTTCAAGAAGACCCAAATTCAGAGAACACTCAATCTTTTCATACCAAGTCTTTGCACCAAAATCCTTGCATTTTGGCAAGATGGCAGATAATAATCAATTAGGTGGTGAGGCTAGTAGAACTGAACCCTTTAGAAATTGGGGTAAGTCCCATTCTAAAGACCCCCCTAACGATGTAGAAGTAGAAATCACTCAAGAAGAGATTGCACAAGCTCATGCTAACAAAGATTTCTATAAAATGATGGGAATTCTACTAGCTGAGTTGAAAGAAAAATACATTCTTGAACTAGCCAATCAAGGGGATAATTTACCTTCTAATTATGCTTTAGAAACACTTGTTGAGAAAGAGGAAGAGACTGAAAACTCTCACTTGCAAAAAGAAATGCAAACTATGCGAGAGCAACTCTCTCAACTCTTGAAAGAGAAAGACAAACCTGTCACACAATTCACGTTGGAAAGCATTTGTCCTTTCCCATTTAATAAAGTTCTTCACATGCCTCCTTTTCCCAAAGGAGTTGAACTTCCTAAATATGACAAATACTTGGGTACATCTGACCCTCAAGACCATTTGAGAGAATTTGGTGCTCTCTCCATGAAATTCATGCATGACACAACCTATCTTATGCGTCTTTTCCCACGTAGTTTGGATGGATCAGCTATGGAATGGTTCTCTAGACTACCAACTGGCATCAAGACCTTTGACGAAATTGCCAATTTGTTTCTACAACACTATTATCACAACATCCAACATCTGGTTCATATTCGAGATCTTTGCAACCTGAAACAAAATAATGGGGAATCTTTCTTGGCATTTCTCCAAAGATAGAGACAACTCTATACACAATATTCTCACAAGATACCTGAATCAGAAAAGTTGGATATCTTTCTCGATAATCTTCTTCCCAACTTTGGGTATCGAGTACATATACAAGGTCCTCTAACCTTTGATGACATGATTAAACAAGCTGTAAGAATCAAGACATTTTTGATCAAGAAAGGAGAATTGACCTTACATAAGGAAAATAAACAAGGGTCTTCCTCCTCAAGCAAAGATAAATCCAAATTTCCCAACAAGAACCAAAATGTTGTGAATGATGGTGTTGTAGACAATGTGATTGCTAAGCCTTCCAAGGCTTCCTTTAATCTCACTACCATGATGCAAGTGGCCAAAGCCATTGAACAGGCTACGGCAGAATCCAAACCGAGTACTTCACAATTTTCTAGACCTAAACCTTGGGCTCCTAGACCCAAGCATGAATTCACTCCCTTAGGAGAACCTCTTGAGGCAGTTTACAAGACTCTTGTGGACAGCCATTTACTTACTCCATTGGCTAATCCATGACCTTATGATCTACAACCAAGGCCCTCTTGGTGGAATGAATCCGCTTATTGTGATTTTCACCAAAACAAAGGTCATAAAATAGCTACTTGTCTTAAATCGTGGCATATAATCCAGGATCTCATCGATAGTGAGGTTATTGTTGTAGGAGGTCACAACAAAAATTTTGATGACCAAGCTTTCAAGGATCCATTTTCTCCTCATGGAAAAGGTGAATCATCTAAAGGAAAAAATACTGATGGTAAGGTCAACTATACTTACACCAATAACGACAATGTCATTAATATGGTTGAACCTGTTGATACTGAATATTGTAATGTCATCATTCTTAAGGAAAAGGAAGATACTTCTAATTCCAAAACACCTTTCACTTTGTGAGGGTCTACACCTCAGTCTTCTGAACAAGGACAGTCCCAAGTGAGCGCTAATGTTGTTACTATATCTCACGCTAAAATCATTCTCAAAGGCCCTGAGCCTTCTATATCTACATCAACTCAACCTTCAGACAAAGCTAAGGTTGACTCTATTACTAAGAATCTAAAAGTGGGTTCCTCATCTAATGCTACCAATTACAACATTCTTGATCAATTGCAACGTACTAATACTCAGATAACTATTTTTGAGCTCTTGAAAATCTCCCCTGCTCACAGGGAAATCCTGGACAAAGCCCTCACTGAGGCAAATGTCCCAAAAGATCTTGACCTCAACCGGTTTTAATCTATGGTAGGTCACTTGACCTCCTCACATTATTTGTCTTTCTTTAAGGAAGATGACCATTCTTTGAGTCACCCACATAATAATCCTCTGCACATTGAAGTCATGATAGGTCCAAAGCGTGTTCGCTGTGTTCTCATAGATAATGGTGTTGGCCTAAATATTTGCTCTGCTAGTTTCCTTGTTGAGTTAGGTTATGGTGAAGATTGCATTGATGCTTGCAAAAATATTACCATTAAAGCCTATGATGAGGAAGAACGTAAATCCAAGGGGCTAGTTGTATTGCCAATTAGAGTCAATCCTATTAAATGAGATGTTATCTGTCAAGTGCTTGACATTCCTTTGGCATACAATATCCTGTTAGGAAGGCCATGGATCCATGAAATACAGGCTGTTCCTTCCACATACTATTAGTGCATTAAGTTCCTATTCCAAGGTTTTGAAGTGACTATACCTGCTAATACACTCTATGATTGCAATGCCCTTACAAAATCTGCTGACATCCTTGTGCCTACCAATAGAGAATCTATTGAACTCCTTGAGGATAAATTAAAAGAAATGGAAAAGATCTTGACACTCAAAGAAACTAATATGGGAGGATATCAGATCAGACCTGTATTATCTATTAAATCTTTTCCATTGTCTCCCCATTCTTTTGGGAGACCTTCTAAGAACACTAAACCTTCTACGATTCCTCCTCCAACAAAGTATGGTGGCACCTTTGTACAAGCCATAGTACCATTAGAAGAAGAAGCTAAAAACAGAGCTATCAAAGCTTGGATATATAAAGGAGAAGAAAATTCTGAAAATACTCCTCCTTATGACATAAAACTTGAGCAATATGGAAAAGGTTTATCTATTATGCAACATTTTGGCTATAAAGGCAATGGTCCCATAGGTGTGAATCATAAGGGATTGATTGCACCACTTGAAGCTATTGGTCGTAGAACATGTGACTCTATAGGTATAGGCTTCTAGAAACTCACATTCCAACTGGGA
This sequence comes from Thuja plicata, assembly GCA_018584345.1. NCBI lineage: Eukaryota > Viridiplantae > Streptophyta > Pinopsida > Cupressales > Cupressaceae > Thuja > Thuja plicata. The sequence goes on from MU223671.1 coordinate 594,585, forward strand.
ATAAATAAGTTTGTACCTTCAAAAGATAAGAAACCAACATCTGAAGAAACACCTAAAATTGTAGAACCTGAAGACAGCTCTGATGAGGATACCTTTCCTTATCCTATTCCTCTAGACCTGGCAGCATTCTTTGCTGAGCTAGATAACTTTGTACTACGTGTCAGTATAGTAGACACTGACAGTGATTCTGATACCACCACTTCAATTGCTCCATTAACTTATGAAGAGTGGAAAGACATATATACTCTGAACCCTAGTCATCAGGGTGATTTATTCATACCACCACACTTTCAAGAATAGTTTGACTAGGAATTCCAGTCACTTCTCATTACACAAGAGGTAGCTAATGCTACAAACACTACTAAGGTACCTAAGTCAAAAGGTGCTCATTTGACCATAGCAGAGGTCCTAGGGAGAACTCATCCCAAATGGGGACAAAGAGTTGATTTTACTCACATTCTTGACATGAGACCTAATGATGAAATGGACTCTCATGAATATGAGTTCGACAGCTTGTCCTATGCCACTTCTGACAGAGATACAGATATAGTTAATGCATATGAAAACCTTCTCAAAGTAGGTGAATGGTCTAGTGTAAGGTCACATGAGTGTGACTCCATAGATGTTAACATGTTGTCTACTACGATTGCTAGGAATCAAAGGAATTTGATTATACCTTTGGATGAGATCACTTTGGGTCTCGACTTGCTTGTCCATGCCTTTGATGATTATACCATGAACACACTTGAACCTGTCACTCCTCTTTCACTTCACCATCCTGAGCTTATAGACTGGAACTCTACCTCCCCATCTAATGAAGTCCTTACATTCCAGAATGATTACGCTCTTGCCTATTACCTACATGCTGTCAAACCTGTAACATCTCCTACTAGCGAAGCAAGTGTCAACATGGTTGAGGCTGACATCAAGTATCTTAGTCACAAATAAAAAGAAGAAAAAATAGGTGCTCTGATGGTGAAAAACACATTGTGGCAGTATCAGATCCTAAAATAGTCAAAATAGAAGACGTATCCAAGGGTGAAAACCTCTTTGAGGCGCCTGAGGGTGAGATACTTGATGCGCTTCCAAGTCATTTTCAGGAAAGATCATCTGTTCTTATTGAACCAAATCAACCTATCAACTTAGATACAGAGGCAGAACCTCAAATTATTCACTTGGCACAATCACTATCAGAGGTAGAAAGAGAAGAATTCACTACATTCTTCAGAAGCAAAAAGATTAACTTTGCATGGAAATATTCAGACATGCTGGGATTAGACCCTAATCTAATCATGCACCATTTGTCCATTGCACCAGGTGTTAAGCCTGTCAAGAAGAAGCTTTGCAAAATGCATCCACATGTATCCCTACTTGTCAAAGCTGAATTGGAGAAATTGCTTAATGCAGTGTTTATCAGAGTCATTGATTATGTAGAGTGGATCTCTAATATTGTTCCAGTGTCAAAACATGATAAATCCATACAAGTTTGCATAGACTTTAGAGACTTGAATTTGGCATGTCCTAAGGATGATTTTCCATTGCCTAATATTGACATGATCATAGATATGACAGTTGGGTATGAAATGTACTCACTAATGGATGGTTTCTCTGGCTACAACTAGATAAAAATTACGCCAGAGGACCAAGAGAAAACTACCTTCACACGTGCCTGGGGCACCTTCTGTTGGAATGTCATGCCCTTTGGACTCAAAAATGTAGGTGCTACATATCAAAGAGTTGTTACTACTATATTTCATGACATGATGCATAAAAAAATGGAATATTATGTGGATGACACTTTAGCCAAGAGTATGCATCAAAAGAAACATCTTGCTGATCTAGGTCCTATACTAGATCATATGGAACAATTTAGTCTGAGTCTTAATCCTAAGAAATGCGCATTTGGCGTAACATCTGGTAAATTACTTGGCTATATCATCTCTGCCAAAGGCATTAAAGTAGATCCTGCAAAAGTACAAGCGATCATGGAAATGCCACCACCAAAAAATATCAGACAAATGAGAGGACTTCAAGGCTGACTGCAGTCTATCCGGCATTTTATCTCTCAACTGGTGGATAAGTCCCAACCGTTTACCAAAACTTTGCAAAAGGGTGTGGCTTATCAGTGGAGTTAAGAATGTGATGAAGGGTTCACACAAATCAAACAGTATCTTGTGAACCCACCAATCTTGATGCCTCCCATTCATGGGAAGCCACTTATACTTTACATATCTTCTACGGATACATCATTGGGTATCCTTTTGGCTCAAGAAGATCAGCACAAGAAAGAAAGGGCTATATATTACATTAGCAGAACTCTAGTCTCATATGAAATGAAATACTTTGCTATAGAGAAGGCTTGTCTTGCAGTGGTGTTTGCTTCACAAAAATTGCTACACTATATGTTGGCTCATACTACACGTCTAATTGCTAAAATTGATCCTCTGAAATACTTACTCAGTAAAGCTACCCTCACAGGTAGACTAGCTAAATGGGTCATGCTTCTCAGTGAGTTTGATATTGAATATGTTGAAAGGAAAGCCATTAAGGGCCAAGCAATAGCAGATCAGTTGGCAGAAGCACCTCTAGTTGATAATCAACCATTACACATTGAATTTCCAGATGAGTCCATATTACTTCTTACACATCACTCATGGACTATGTTTTTTGATGGTTCATTTACCCAACAGGGGTCAGGTGCTGGGATACTATTCATTACACCTCAACGGTAGTCATTACCCAAAGCATACAAGATGTTGTTTCCCTGTACGAACAACATTGTTGAGTATGAAGCCCTAATCAATGGCATGAAGATTTCCCTTGAGTGGCGTGTAGATGAACTAAATGTTCTTGGAGATTCCTAGTTGGTCATCAATCAGGTCAATGATATCTATCAGACAAGGGATGACAAGTTGGTACCTTATAAACGATTGGTTGATGATCTTAAATAGTATTTTACTCATATCACATTTCAATAGGTTTTGAGGGCAGATAATAAAGCAACAGACGCCATGGCTACTCTTGCCTCTATGTTACAAATGCCTAAAAATGATTTTAGACATGAATTCCTGGTGGAGACGTTATGCTACCTAGCCTATGACTCCCCTGATTCCCGGATGATCTATTCTGTCATAGGACATGACTCATCTTGCTACCATCACATCTTTTCCTACCTATGTGACCATATTGTTCTGGACACTTACTCCCAGAATGAGAAATGTCACCTAATCCATAGTGCTTCATGGTTCATCATGGTCGCTAATGACTTATATAGACGTGGTCTAGATGGTACCCTCCTTAGGTGTTTAGAACCCGATGAATCCAAACAAGTGTTAGTAGAGGTGCATGAAGGCATCTATGGGTCACACTCTAATGGCCTGACATTGGCCTGTAAACTTATTAGAGCTGGTTACTATTGGCCAGATATGGAAAAAGAAGCAACACAGTTTGCTAAGTCCTGCAAACAATGTCAATTACATGGTAACTTGATTAATGCTCCAGCCAAGGAGCTGATTCCATTCATTACTTTCTAGCCATTTCAGCAATGGGCCTTTGATTTGGTGGGTTAGATCTACCCCTCATCCTCCAATGGACATAAGTTTATCATTATAGCTATGCACTATTTTACTAAGTGGGTGGAAGTAGTCCCTCTCACCGTTGCCAGTGGAAAAATAGTAGCTATGTTTATTCTCAACTACATCATCTACAGGCATGGTGTACCCTTAGCCATTATCACTGATAATGGGGGACAATTTAAAAACAAGGATTTGACAGAGCTCTACTCTAAGTTTAAAATTACGCAACATTGGTCTTCCATCTATTATTCTTAGGGTAATGGATAGGCGAAAGCATCCAACAAAATAATCCTTAAGATCCTACATCACATAGTGCATAAATCCGGACGAGATTGGCATCTCTGGATCAATCCAACTCTTTGGGCATATAGGAAAAGTATAAGAACACCAACAGGGGATACTCCCTATGCATTGGTTTATGGAGCAGATGTTGTGCTACCTATTGAGGTTGAGATTCCTTCTCTGTGAGTCTCTCTAAAAGGCCTCATTACTGATGAAGATACCAGAATATCTCGGCTACAAGAGCTATAATTACTTGACAAACATTGACAAGTGGCATTTGATCACCTGAGAACATACTAAAAGAGGATGTCCAAGAGCTATAACAAAAAGGTTAGACCAAGGGAATTCCAAGCGGGTGACCTTGTTCTAAGGGAGAACCCTAAGAATCAGCAACATCAGATCCAGAAAGGGAAGTTTGAGCCTAATTGACTTGGTTCGTATATTGTTATTATAGTGTTTGGGTCTGGTACCTATCAACTCTCTACTACTGAAGGAGAACAACTCATAGAGCCCATCAACGCTCTTCATCTGAAGTGGTTCTATAGCTGAGACATCTTCAGTATGCTCATGTATATAGTAAAGTCCTGAAAAAATTCTAAAAATCTGAAAAATTCCTAAAAAAATGATCATCTTAGTGAAAACCTAGCAATAGGCACTTTGATGTATCTCCAAAAAAATCATATATTCCAAAAATACAAAAAAAATAAAAAATTGAAAAAAAAAAAATGAGAAAAAGAGAAAAAGTGCCATTGATGAAAACCTGGCAAACAGGTGCCATGGTAGCAAAAAAAGAATTTCTGCCAAGAAGGTGAAAACCTTGTAAACAGGTGCCTCTTGTTCCACAATGCTATATCTATCGTAGCACCACTTGGCTTGATGCATTTTCTTTCCTGCTTTGTTGCTTTCCTGCTTTCCTACTTGCATTTGCTTTTAGTTCCCGTCAAGACACCAACTCACATGGATTGAAACTGGTCATACTCTCAGGGTAACCCTCCTGATCTAGGGGGCACTATCCTTTTATCTTTTAAGGATCTTCTTCACATCAGTCACCAGTGGTTCTCACTATGTCTACCTATTGATGTATAGCTTATACTATGATCGCTTCATTTGAGCATCTCTCTCGCATCAGTCACCAGTAGTTCTCACTGCGTCTACCTACTGTCACTATTCTATCAAGATTGCTCACATTTGTTATAGTTAGAGTTATCCTCACACGCTCTATCTATTGATACTTAGTCTTGATGATTCTATGCTTTAGTTTGTACATATCTTTTGGTCACTTTTGTGACACTCTAGTCCCTTTGCGGACCCTCCTAACTTGTCATTGCTTTAGCGCCATACGCTTGGGGGAAATCACATCTGGTTTGTCCTTGCAACATACGTCAAGTCAGTCATCATTACTTGGGGGCATGGGCCCCCCCATTTGATCACATCTTTGGTTTACACTTGAGTCAGTAATCTTGTCATTTCTCAAGGATAACTCGCTACTGACACAAACTGGTGTTTTTCAACACCACCACAACAGTGTTTTTTAACACTATCTTTGGACACATCTGTGTTTTTTTTAACACATATCGGATATCTCAACGTAAACATCTTTTGATAATAATCACGCACAATGCACTCACAAGCACAATGGTGTTTTTCAACACCTCATACACATCCACATTCACAAACTTTGAAACATGCTGAGCTATGATTGAATATTTCTTTGTATGCTGTCTATTCTTATGGATTTCATTGATATGTTCTTTGTCTACTTCTTGTTGGTGTAGTCCTGATGATCTGGAAACATCAAATAAATAGGGTGTATTTGATAAGATCTCCCGCAATAAGGTGGAACAACCTCACATCCCTCGATCTTGTTTATTTGTACACCATGGCGAGGTTGGTACTATCTCCTTGCTTGTTATTGCTCTGACTGTTATTGCTTTGTTTGTTATTGGTCTTCTTGTTTATGCATGATCACACTCATGGTTATCTTGGCTTTGAATGCCTCGATACTAGTGTACTCTTTCAACATTAACTGGAAACTATGTTTCAGTCATCTTAGCTTTTGTGCCCTGGTGCTTACATTCATTTCCTACATTTTATCTAATGATAAGTCATATTCATATCCTTATGGTTGCATTGTGGTGCCAGTAAGGGTTGTATCAACTTTGATGTTCCAAAAAATGCTCAATGATGATGATTATACGATGGGTCTCACAACCATGTCCTAGA
>MU223671.1:601150-642459 GCA_018584345.1 Thuja plicata
TATATATATATCTAATGTGTCGATACAAATACAAAATGGTGCTACTCGAGCACGATCTATCTCAAAATGGTGATATAATACAAGGATGCCAACACATTAGATACATCCTATGATCTCATCTCTATCTGTATATCAAGATCCTAACTCTGGCCCTCTCCCTTGTCACTTGGAGGAGGTGGAGGTGGGGACCTATCTGCTGGAGGTGCCATCTGTGCTCCCTCTGACCCTCTCGCGTAACTCAAAAATCTGGCTACCTGCGATGCCTTGTCAGGTATTGCACCTATATATGATGCATAGTAGTAGGCCGCTCGTGCTGTCTAATGACGCACCTCCTCTTGAGATTCCCACAACTACTCCCAAAGATCCTATATCTCCCTATCTCAGTCCATCAGTCTGGCATCTTGTACAACAACCTATATAGTTAGATCCCCCACCTATCTCATGAGCTATCTCACTCTCTCCCGCATGCACCGCTATGGGTCCTGTATTGCCTCCTGTGCTATGTCTTGCGTAGGTTGATCCTCCTGCATAGGATCATCCTGCTGAGCCTCCTCCTATGGAGGTACCTGCTGCTCCTCAGATAGCTGTGCTGCAGTCCATCTTTGAGACTGCCTAGTGTTTCCACTACCGCTAGCTCCAACATCCATCCCCATATGTGAAGCGGGGATGTCAATCTGTATTGTTCAAGGTCAGGTACCCTGCTGTAACCCCGACTGTGCCCTCTTCTATGGTGGAGGCAGCGGCACCTGCTATGCCACCTGTGGTTGAACAACCTGTGGAGGTACTACCTATACTCGACCTACTATCCCCACTAGATCAGTGAACCTCAGAAAAGGGTGCGTAATGAAGCTCCCTGTACTCAACAGTCACACCAACATCTGCTATGTCTCTGAGGTAATCTCACTAAACTAGGACCAATGAGTGGATATATATCATTGTACGCCCCTGGTCCAACGGTGTCCCCTAGCCTCTCCTGAGCTCATTGGCAAATCAAGCATACACTGTGTACTCCTGGGAGATGTCCTTTGGGTGACCAAACTACTGCCATACCTGCTTTTGTGGGAATCTCTCAATCACAGTAATCGTACACCCTATCATGGCACAGGAATAGAACATATGACTCAGCTGCTCTGCTAGGTCATCCCAGGCCTCTTTCAACCTCCAAGGCCTTTATATCACTGCTACTAGATCATCGAGATGAGCTCGCCACTGATCAAACTTACCCAGCATAGGTTGGGTAATCATCCCCCTATATTAGCAAATATAGGGCTCCAAGGGTTGTCTCATGTCCTCACATATCGGCCTGGTGATGGGAAGATGCTCCCAGGCCCATACCTATAAAATGAATATGCCTACTGCCATACTCTTCGCCTCTCGATAGGAGATTTCATGCATCTCATGATACATGTGTGCTAGCATACACTGACCCCACCCATAGTGTCGCGACCGTGCCATCATCAGTTGTAACATCCTACCCCAGCCACACTCTAGACCGTGCTATCCACGATCAGGCATCAGGTAGCACCCAAGGAAGCATGCTAGTACCACTGGCAACCTGTGGGTCGCCCCATACGAACCTATCAGATCCTCCCATGGGATTGCCCTACCCATAACGAGGTCATCCTGAAAGACCTCTCTCAAAGCTGCTGAGCCCAACTTGGGCCATGTCTCATACTCAACTCTAGCCCCGACGAAAGGTAACCTCAAGATCCGATAGATGTCCTCGGGAGTAATGGTCATCTCCCCCTGTTGTAAATGAAATATGTTCATTTCTGAATGGAAATGCTCGACCAAAGCCCCCAACAGTCTGTGATTGACCCAAATCTCGGGTATATCACATAATGTGCTCAATCCCAATGTATCAATGTGTACTGGCTCAGCATCATCTAGCTGAGATACCAATCTACTGATAGCCGGATGATGCGATTTGAATGCAATATCAGGAAAGTCAACTTGCAAGACATGCAAACAACAGTGCACCATCAGTAATCGATAATAATCAAAGCGTAATGAGATAATAAAGCATTCAAGATATCCTACAGACATTAATGACACTGATGCACAAGTTTTTGGATGCGACGTAGACTGATTTCATGTTCATTCTGACCACTTTTTCTCATGCGAAGGGGTAGAATTTCGCGCGAAGAAGTTTTCTCTCATGCGAAGAAGTTTTCTCTCGCACGAAGAAGTTTTTCAACTCATGCGAGATTGATGTTTTGCGCAAGCTTTTATGCCTGTTCATGCGAGAAAAGGCCCTCTAGAAGGGCTTCTCGCATGAAAGTGGGTACTTTCCCATGCGAGACTTCGCACCGAGTGACGCGAAACATAGTTTCTTCGCGCAAGATTTCCCAACGGGGCGTGCGAAGAAACTACTTTGTGCGAAGACCTGTGACCCAAATTTTAAAAATGTGCAAAAACAAGCAAAAATTGACCGAAATGACTAAAATTTGAATTACAGAGAGGTTTTGTTGACCACTTACAGGTGGTCCGTACGTTGCGGGCCGGCTGTGTCTCCTCGATCACTCGAAACGATGACTACTGTAGGGGACCACCATTTTTGTTTTCTACTCAGAGCTCTTTTCTCAAAGTCAAAGGGTTGAAATGATTTGAAAATGACCCCTTTCGTCCTTATATAGGTTTTGACCTAATTTTTCAAAGTGCTCCATTTTGCGTAAAAATTGCACCACTACCTAATTTGACTGCTTTGAATCCATTTTCATGATTGAAATCAAAATCTAACACTTCTATATAGCTCAAAATTGTATTTTAAAATTTTTGTGACCGACGCGATCGGACACTTGTGCAGTCAACTTTCTGATGTCGCTTTCTTGTCAGAATCTTGTCATATCATCATTTTTTGAAATCTTTAACTTTTTTCCTCAAAAATCAACTCTAGTCAACTCTAGTCAAACTTGGTCAACAGACCTTGAAATCACTCAAAATTGATTCTGAATCTTTTGAATTCTTCCATAATCTGTTCTAAGTTCTTCTTGATCTCTGATTCAACATCTATCTATGATTTTTCGCTCTCCATCATCATTATGTCATGTCATCTTTCCATTTCACTCCCGAGGGGGTAGGATGATTACATCATTAAATCTATTCCAATCAATCTGATCTAATTTTTGAAAGTCCTCATCGCTAGGGGCATCTCATCACTTGGGGCATGTTTAGTTTTTCGTACCTCAGAGTCAAAATTGGATACTCCACAGTCAATAAGGGCATCTTTGTCCCTTACATCTTGTCATCTTTTTAGCATTTGAGCAATCTAACTCAGATTCTTGAGGATCAAGCTCTGTTCTGGAGATGATTCTCGAAATCTATCTTTTGGGATAGGTATCGGGGCAATCTAACCCCAACTCTTGAAGGTTGAGCCTCATTTTGAGGACAGTCTTGTGAAAGATATCTATCTTTTTTGAATAGGTATCAGGGCAATCTAGCCTTGACTCTTGATAATCAAAATCCGTCCTGGAGATGATTCTGAACCACTATTTACTATCTTTTGGGACAGGTATCAGGGCAATCTAACCCTGACTCTTGAAGGTTAAGCCTCATTCTAGGGATAACCTTGTGAAAGATATCCATCTTTCGAGACAAGTATCAGGGAAATCTAACCCTGACTCCTGAATGTTAAGCCTCATTCTGGGGATAACCTTGTGAAAGATATCAATCTGGCCAGTGTCCAGGAAATCTAACCTAGATATTGGGGGACTAAGCTTCATTCTGGAGATAGTCCTAAAATCCCTATCCATCTTTTGAAATAGGTATCGGGCCAATCTAACCCTGACTCCTAAAGGTTAAGCCTCATTCTGGGGATAACCTTGTGAAAGATGTCTATCTGACTAGTGTCTAGGCAATCTAACCTAGATATTGGGGGACTAAGCTTCATTCTAGAGATAGTCCTAAAGCACTATTTTACTATCTTTTGAGACAGGTATCAGGGAAATCTAACCCTGACTCCTAAAGGTTGAGCCTCATTCTGGGGACAGTCTTGTGAAAGATATCTATTTGACCAGCGTCCTGGCAACCTAACCTAGAATTCAGAGAGTCAAGCTCTATCTTGGAGATGGCTCTGAAATCTTTACATCATCGATTTTCAAATCTATTATTCTGTGCCTCAGGCATCAGACTATTCTTTGAATCAATATGCTGATCGCACATCAATTCAAAGAGGGGCAAAATGTAACACCCCAAAATTGGCATCTTGCAACTCTAACCAATTTTGTTGCATTTGTCATTCTTCTGAATCATCAAAGTCCTATTGTACTAGGCAATTTTGAGTTTTAACTGACTCTACTCGACCTGAGTGTCAAATGTAGAAAATCCTAAATCTGCATTAATCATACATCATGTTTGATTCCTAAATATCTATTGGCTAAATAAACCCTATGATCGAATTAATTTAATTAACATAGTCCTAGCACTAATTAAATTAAATTCACCCTCTTTAGGTGAGACACATGAAAGGGAATTAAATAATATTTAATTATTAAATAAATATCCCCATTTCAATAATTAAATTTAATTATTTAGATAATTGAGAAAAAGCAATTATGAGGTCATATTTATTTAATTAATTGAATATTCTCTCAAAAATCTTATCTCTATTCAGAATTGGAAACTTTGAAATAATTGTGCTTTAAAGAGAGAGAAAACAATTTAATTCAAATAAAATAGAATTAAATCAAAGAAAGAAAACATTTAAAGCAGAAAGGAAATAATTTATTGTATTCTTTTGAATAAAGCTTTCTATTCTGAACTGGTTTTTCTATCTTTTTTATTTCAAAGAGGAAAGTTTCTATTCTGATTATCTCTGAGTCTATAAAAGAACTCTCATTCCTCATTCGAAACCCCCTGAATTTATGAATAAAATATGCATTGTTAGAATACTGAATTATAGTCATGTTTCATATAGAATAATATCATTTTGCAATAGAATAGCTTCAATTTCTAGAATAATTACATTCACCATCATATCTTAGATTATCTTACATCTTTCAAATTCTTAGTATATTCTTGCATTGTATTGCATTCATCATGAAAAATCCTTCATTCCTAGATTGGTCCATGGTTGTGAGACTCTCATTCTAAGAGCAATTTCAAAAACCCCGTCTAGATAGAAGGCAACAGGTCGAATCATGCAGGCAGACAGGATGAATAATCTCATATTCAATCTTCTATGTACCTAGTGAAGAAGGACTATATTGAAGTGTATGGTGAATTAACAAGGCCAAATTTACCACATACAGTAAGCCCTTTTACCTCAATATGTTTGTGTTCATCCTTAAGTGTTCCATCTTCATTACAAATCTTCTGGTAAGCTTCTTTCATCTCTGTCGTTCCAATTTCTGCAATCTTGCAGTATATGAAGGATCGAACATCCTCAACTAGCAAAACCCTAGCTGGTATGCGTGAGAACACACCAGCGTCATCGGGCTGTGAGGAAACCTCTGGAAAAATCTTATATTTGGGTTCCTTACATGCATTGTTTTTGATGAGTTTGAATTCATCATTCTTAGACTTCTTAGCTTTTACGGATTGTGATGTTGATGCCATGTCCAAAAATTTAGGGCTTCTTCGCAAATGCATAAAGAATGGAGTTATCAGTATATTAGAATTTACTGTTGTGTTTGCATAGATCTCTGAACTATTTTGGAGTGCTTGGTAGTCGAGTCATGATCGCTCTGCAACTTGGTTTCTTTATGCTCAAAATCTCCTTTTCTCGCTCTGCTCTAGGTGTCATGACAAATGAGTCACTCCGATGCCCTATCTATATCCATTGCCCTAAAATGCATGTAATAAATGCTCACCAAATCATTGTTGTTTGAAGACTGAGTTCGTTGGTGAAGACTTTATTGCCATCAGTTATGCTTACAATGTTTCTGAGCAGTCAAAGTGGACTTATCCTTTACCGATAGCTTTCAGCAACACAGAAAACTTGTTCATGTGCTTGTTTACTGACGAGTCTTGGTCAATACTAACAAATTTTTTTTATAACCAATGTCTCTCGGTAACTATAGGAAGTCTTTTGTTTAAGTGTATACCAACGAGTTTTGGCATATATGCCCGAAGACATAGTTTTCACATTTTTCAACAAGTATAACCATTATGCATCTATCTTATGCTAATTTGGAATTATTTCATCATATTATGGAACTGATGTGAAGTAATATCTTAGGGTTAATGCAGTTCCATACTTACTTGTTCTGCTTAGGTGGGGTTGGTGATGCCACTAGATCCATTGGATGGGGTGTCACCATTTGCATTGCTCATTCTAGCTTCATCATTGCTTGAATATTTTCTCCACATCTTGTCTCTAGCCCTCCAGATATCTTCAATGGTGTTTCCATTGGGGTATGTGCTTGTCTCTGTCATTCAGTCTTTGTAGTCCTTTTTGAGATTACCAACTTTGTGACAGTGTAAGCATGCCATTCTAGGGTTAGTCCATCCTCTTGACTTTCTAATCCATAGTCTCATACATTTTTCAGCAATGTGACCATACCTTCCACATGTTGTGCAATTTGTCCAAGTATTGTAGTCCCATACATACTAATTACCGATATGCTTTGGTTGATATGGAATGTCTTGACCTTTTGGCTTCCATGTCTTCCTTTTCTTTTTCCAAAATTTAAGACTTGTGTGCCCATTCATCTTGCATGTAGGATAGTATTTGTCCATGTAGGTTTCCTTCCTTGGCTGTTCTATCTTAGACTTACATTCATATGCCTTATGTCCTTTCTTGTTACATTTATAACAAAATCCTATGAATGAAGGTGTATAGTTAGGAATACCTTTCATTTTGCCTTTGCACACATTTTCTATGTGACCTTTCTTTCCACAGTGCTTGCATGTAAGCTTTCTTGGTCTTGGATTTTCATAAACATTCTTTGGATTGGATTGATTTTATGATTCTCCATTTTCGGTAAAGCCTAGATCGTTATTGTTGTTGACTCTTCGTTGTCCTTCCAAAAAATCATCCATTCTTTTATTTCTCTCTTCAGCCTATCTGATAACTTCATTATGTTGTTGCTATATTCTAACCTCATGTTTTAGTTTTTCATTTTCTTCTCTTAGTTCACCGATAATCTGCATTCTCTCAATGAGTTCAACATTAATTCTATTTTCTTCTTGACTCATGAGAATAATTTTATTTGTGAGATCATGGTGATGCTCTACATGTCCTTGTATTTCTAATTCCTTTTCTTGTATTTTCTCTGTAATCTTCCTCCTGTCATCAGTAGATAGTGTTCTTTCTATTTTAGCTTGTCTAGCAGAACTCATCACATCAATCATTCTAACCATCTGGGTCTCTTGACTGATTTGCAGCATCTTTATTTATTTAGTCATATGTTGATTGATCTCTTTTATATTTGTGACTTTCTCTTTTGATATATCTGATGCTTTGCTTGTATTTGATCCTGAAGACTCAAATAAATTTGCAATCTATTCTTGATAATCTTTTTCATTGCTTTGAGTTGCCATTCCTTTCCTCTCATCCAACAGTTCTCTCATCTTGATTCTAGCTTCTTTATACTGTTCATAGAACATCTGTATCTCAAGCTTTTTATTCTCAATATTCTTATCAAGTTTTTAATTCTCCACTGTATGATATTTTCTCTTAAGCCTTTAAGATTTTCCTAGAAGAGACTTATCTTTGATACCAATTGTTGGGTTTAATGGGAAGTAGTATTGAGAGGGGAGGGGTGAATCAGTACCTCTAAATTTTTTTTCATATCCTTTAATCAATTAACCTTAGTAATCAATTGCATATCCATTCAATCCAATCTACAATATCTTTGTGAGAGTTATATAATTTCATAACATTAATAAACATGTGAATCATTCATAGAAAAATTCATCAACATAATTGACACATAACACAAGATATGATATCACAAAAAACTCCTGTTAGGAAGTAAAAACTGCGGTGGGGATGACACCAACAAAACTTCACTATCTGCAGAATGGAAGGGGCCAATTAAGGCTTACAATTTTGATCACTTTTGATGATCTACCCTATTAGGAGTATCAGAGGAAACCTATTAAATTCTACTCTATTAAGAGCTTTTAGAAACACTATTAAGTGTGCACTTGGTTAAGAGATTTGATATAGGACTGTTAAATCCATCTTACAAGAAAGGATTTCTTACATTTTGCTTCACTTGTTAGAATGAAAGAAAATTACAAATTGACTTGGTAAGTGCAATATCCTATTGCTAATATAGATCCTATGTAGTTCATATACAAAATATTATCACCTTAACTATGATTGAATATTACCTCTGATTATCAGTTTCCTCTGTTCTTGATTTTGCTAACCAAATCCTTCTTTCTCTGCTCTAGTTCTTGAAACTCTCAATTCAATCCATAGATGTGCTCGTTATATTCTCCTCTCTCTTCCACACACACTTCTAATGAATGATTACATCATCTATTTATAGATGGATTGATTTCATCAAGTTGATGATAAAAATAATGTTAACTCTAAGATCAGGTTTACAAATTGCACCTAGATCTCCTAGTCTATGTGCTTTAAATCAGTTAGACTGATTAAAAAAATTACATTAATGTTTCTTGTCCCTAAAGAAATGGATTTAAAAAAAATTAAATATCCTATAAATAGAATACCCTTGCCTTATCTGACGTGAAAGTCAGATATACTTTTTGCGGGCTCCAACTGACTTTCGGTTTTGTCTTTTGGTCATGCTTGACCATCCTTCAATTTTTACTGTCGGTTGCACTAAATCTATTTCATTGTTCTACATTGTAAATTGCATTTCAGGTTCCTCTGTCGGGTTCCACTTTAAATCTCTGCATTGTGGTTTTCGGTTTACACACTACCTTGTGTCATCGGTTCTCTTTGTACTTAGTCATTTTTGGTGATCTGCCAATCTGATCTTTGGTTTGCCCTTTACCATCTTTCGGTGTTAGTTTACTGAAAGTGTAGTTTGAATACTAATGAAAAATTAATGTCATCAAAGGGGGGGGTTTAAAATTTTTGGGACAAAAGGGTACAAAGTCAAGATCCTATTTTCAGCACCATAAAGAAATGCTCTATGATTTGGATACTTTGTAAGATTGTTTGCAAAGTTTTTAAGGAGGATCTAAAATGAGCTATGTATGCAAGAGGGATATGATTAGGACTTATGAAAAAGGGACTATAATGAGGATTATGATGATGTTTATAATGCAATGGAATTTTTGAAATGCAAATGCAAGGAGATTAGGTCATGAATATGCAAGATGAAGACTATCAAGCATGCCAAGAGGTTCCAAGTGAAAAGTTTAAAGTTTCATATGTTTATTCAAAGACAAGGTGTGTTGTGACCATTTGATCATTTTTGAAGATTGATTGGGAAAAGGTGTTCTTTAAGGAGAGTGTTTTTAAGATGTTTTCATTTTTATTAAAGTTTGAAACACCCACGCAAGACACATCATTGAGAATGGCTGTTGTAAAAATGAACAAACACACCACATCCTAAGGATAGCAAGGAAAATACCTGTTGAATCCCCACTTGAATTGAAGTTCAACCACACTTACTAATAGTGGATAATCTAGAAGCTTTGAGGCGCGAGCTTCTCCTTATAGTGCACTCACTTCTCAGGAACTCCAAGCTTCAAGTCCCAAGGGTCATCACTTCCCAAGGGATTGTTGTCTCGACTAATAGCCGTGAAAGTGTGGGGCATCTTAGTTGGTCTCCGACCTTCTTTGCCAATAGATAGAAGGTTTTTGGATATTAAAACATGGTATTTAGTAAGGGCATCCATTTAGGTGGTTATACGTGTGACATATTAGCTCCATTATGGAGGCCTCCCAGCCTACAGAAGTTACGTTCCATAGGATTTAATGCACCACAAGGGTATTGATGGAGATTTTCTTCCTAATATAATGCATTAAACACTTGTTCATTGTCAGATTAATCACAATGACATCTTTTTTTATCCTGGTTTGGATGGGCTTGGCTTTAGCCTGCTACCGGTTGGGCATCCAGTCTCACTGGCTCTACTAAAGCACTTGGGAGGTAGCCACACTAAAGCACTTGCATGGATTTATCTTACACCCAAGGTCTACAAAGGTGAGGGGAGAGGATACATCCATACATTTCCTTGGATTTAAAAACTAAAAGAAACTTCAAACACATGAATGAAATGGTTCATTTTAAAGCACCAAGCTGAAGTGTTTGCTAATTACTAAAAACACACATGAAGGTTTCAGAAAACATAAGGTCTTCTACAAACTTCCTGCATTGAAATTGTTAGTAGTTTTTAATGATTCATTCTTCATCCCACGATTGCCACAATGCTTCAAAAATCATTAGTAACACATAAACATGCGTACAAAAGAAAAGCGTGCAAATTAATTGAAATTGGAACAAGTGCACCTTGATTCTTTTTATGCGATTTACCTAGTCATAATGATCCAATTTTTAGATATATCTGTAGACTTGAACAATAGAAATGGAAAGACATAACCCCTCTTAAAAATCAATTATCTTTCTAAATATGTAAGAATTTTCAAAAAATTCCTTAATTTGTGCCCTAGGGACCCTATTTTTCAAAATAGACTAGTTTTCAAAGATGTATTTATTTTGGTCATTATTTGTCATGAAAATTAAAAACTCAGAGAACATACCCCATTTATTTTTCAAATAGATTTCTAGAAATGTAAATTTTTTAGAAAAATTCACTCATTTGTGCCCAAAATTAATATTTTATGAAAAATCATAAAAATACAATAAATCAAGAAAACTTAATCAGAAAAATCTGATTGTTTGATTGTAGGCTCCTGATACCATCCCAAACCTGTAATAACAATTTCATGGACAGATTCCCAACCATTTGGGAGATATGATCAAATCATTGAAAACTTGTATGCAAAAACAAAACATAAAAAAAACCTGCATGCAAACAAATTTATCATATTTTTAGCATGGTCATGTTGGGTTCACCAAATGTAAGACCAGAAAAAGGCTTTAGAGAATATCTAGGAGACCACAAACCCTAAATAATATGTTAACCTATCTAATCTATCATGAAATCCATTCAAAACAATAGTTCATAAAAATAAAGCATAAAAACTCTAAGAACTCCCTTCAAATGAAGCTCCAATGTCCTTCTTTCTTCTCCATAATTAGATTTGATGTTTCTCTTTGACAATAACACAATTGTACAAAGATACAAAAGCCAAGTTTTCAAGTGAGAATACTAGGAGAGAGTGATCTAACCTTGAAAGAATGAAATGCCTCTCAATTTATAGAAAATGAGAGTTGTTTAGGTGAGATTGCACAAAATCAATGCATAAATGCATATTTTGGTTGGTGAGATGTTAGGAAGCATGATATGGGGGAGATCAAATAAGGAGATATTGAAAATATTCATGAAGCACCTTAATAGGGATGTGAATCCTCAATTAAGGGATATGATAATTAGGTAAGATTAGGAATCATTAAGTAAATTAATAATTCAATATTGTCAATATTCCTCACAAAATCAATAATTAGATTTATGAAATTATGAAAATCTCATAAATTGAAATTAGCCAATTAATTAATAAAAAATAATTAATTGTTGAAGACTTAGGGAAAAGGGAATAAATAAAGTTAATTTATTTATTCAATTATGACCTAGGGATAAACTATGCGTTATTCATCCCAAGGGGGAAATTAGTGGATTATTGATCGAATTGAAGGTGTTGATGTCGAATTGAAATGATTTTGATGATATTGATAAGAATTAGGATCAATTCTGGGGGTTCTGGAATAGTTTTGGAAATCATGAGGCATCGATGAGCTTTGACAATGCTCTCGCGATAATGATTAGAAATGTTATAATGACATCAATGAACTTGGATGATGCCAGAGGATAAGACATCGATGAACTTGGACAATGCTCCTGAAATGTGAAAGTGACAGTGAGGCATCGATTAACTTTGATAATGCCAAAGGATTGATTGAAAGAGATTATAAGAAATTGATATGAGTTTGGAATCAAATGAGATTGGAATGATCTTGGATTGATTTAGGAGGATGATCAATTTGGCCAAAATGAGAGAAATGTTAGTAATTGATGACATGGAAGAATGACACAATATTAGTGAATGATAAAGATCAAATACACAATATAGAAGACATGTTAAAAAGATGTCATAGGAAATGAACCATTTTTAGGTGTCTATAGTTTCACATCATACAATTTCTTTAAGGAGTGGTACAACTGGGAGACTGAAGAAGCCTACCAATGAAAAGGCCCAATAAAGTTTGAAAAGGTTCTTGGCTGCATCATCACCATTTGTACTACATAGGAGTTCTACAAGTTCATATCCTTCTAGTTCAGGTATCTCAACTAGACAAGTTTAAATTTATTTTGAATATGTTTTGTTGGAATGCGTACATTATTTTTTATCATGTTGTTTAAGGTCATTAATCACCATTGACGTTGCAATGTTGAGGGTATTGGTATTCACATATAAATATAAATGAGAAGAGATTGAACACAAAGGTCCTAATGGATGATCAATGGGATGGAAAATTATGTGCCATAGAGAAGCATACCAAGATGATGTTATGTTATAAGGGTAATGAATATCGTATTGATGACATATATAGGCATATTCATTGCAAGAGGGATTTTGAGATGGGGATCTCATTTGAATCATTAACATGCAAATTTTGTAAGATGATTCTAGAATGTGATGACTTTAAGATACATTTATATCATGAATCAAGGTATGCCACTAAAAGACATGGGAGGGATACAGGGAGAGGGAGATGACTAGACTAATTGAATCAAAATAGACTCAGAATAGATTCTAGCATTTTAAATGCTAGATAAAAATCAACAATGTGTGCTCTTTGGTGGGAAAAGATAAAGGTTTCTATTCTCTTTACCAGAATGAGATCCTTAAAGGAGAACCTGTTTGAATTGAAAAAAAGGAAGGATGTCTTTAGGTTTTGCAAGTATGTGTGTGAGGCAAATAAATAAAGAAAATTATAAGGTAAATATGCAGTTTAGGATTTTGTCAAGGATATATTTCACAACCTACTACATCCAAAGGGAGGGAGAAGGTATAGTACATCCACTAAATCCCTTTATGTGATGATCAAAATATGGGGAGGTCCTAGATTACATAGCTTTATTATCTTGAATCTAGATGGTGCTTCAATTTATACAAATTTGAGGCAAGTTAGAACATGATTGGCATACATCTCAGGGGAGCACAACTACACTTATGAGGTAGTAGGAAAAGTGTACGCTTCTTATAAAACCAAACAGGGTATAGATGACCCAATTCTTATGTACCTCACTGAAGATGGAACTGTTGTGAAAAATTATGTTAGGTGGGTAGATAAAAGTGATACATTGGTTGTTATTTCTGGTAATAAAGAAGAGCATCATTGCCAATCACATTTCTTGGTACCATTTGGTGAGGGAGTTGAAAGTTATGATATTACAACATATTATTTTAGGGATAATATTATTGGCTACTATGCACATGTTATAATTGTAAACCATTTACATTTAACAAGATTTCATGACCAGAACTACATCCATAATGAAAAAAAGCTAGTGAATCCTATATTTAGTGGTCGATGAGATTTGATTTTAAGATAAGATTTGATAATTTTTAATCATGTTAGGATGATTTGTAACACTTTTAAAGTGGATGATCACAGTCTTAAAAGTGAAGGTATAAAGAGGATTTATTGACAGAATTGGGGTTCAACACAATGAATTTCTTCAAGGCATGTTTAGAAGTGTTTTAAAGAGATAATAAGTACATCGAGTGGAAGGGTAGACATGACATTGGGCACAAAGATATATCTAACAATTTTTTCCGACTGCATTGACATCTTTACATCTAAGAGTTTGAATATTTGGGAAGAGTGTGAAATGCTTCACGATTTCGTCATTTCTTCACATTATGGTTATGTTATCTATGAAAATAATCTAATATAAATTTCATTAGCAAAGTAGCATATAAAGATGTCAAAATTTCTTACCACTTTGTAGTTTTGTTTTTGAGATTGTTTAGAGATCAATACTCTTACCTGTCATGTGTTTTGCACCTGAATGGGTTTGATGTATGTGAGAAATTATTTAGAAAATTTGCTAGGATGGTTGGAGCATAAAAGGCCTATGATTTCATTGACTTGATTCACTTTGTTGGAACTCTTAATAGAGTAACAAAGCAAGAATAAAATACCCAAGTGATTCATTTTAATAAATCTCATAAGAAGCAAGAAAGTATCTGGAATAGATGGCACCGAGAAAGGATACAAAATGTTAACATATTATCATAATATGATTCAATATCTATAGATGATAAAATTGTAGAATCCCTCAAGATGGGATTGAAGGATGCACAAAATAATTTATCAAATCTTTGCATGTGACCAGAGAATCCCACACAAACTTCTTTGTGGGTTAAACCATGGATAGAGGACCATAGTTATCCAACACTCAAAGTTGTGGATGAAGTAGCTGATGAATCTCCACCAACTCATTCTAAATATATATTCCAATCTATGTCGTTAGTGGTACACAATAATGGTCAATTCAAAATAATGGAAAGTGAGTGGAGACATGAGTTGGATGAAATTTTAGATTCCATTGATAAATATGTAAATAAAACTATAAAATCAGTGGTAGAACTTGATGGGAAGGATATGTTCAAATATTTTTTGATTATTCAATTGAATGGAAATCTAAAGTTGTCCAAAGATACATTGACTAAAATGAGGAGTGGTGTCTACTTTAGGTGAGATGAGAGGGCTCCGCGAAAGAGTGTTTCATTTAGCTTTGGTATTGGATCATATTACATGATGTTGTTTGAGAGAAATTAAATACTTCCCACTGAATGCACTACAATATAAGGTCTTTGTCAAAGTACAAGATAAGGTGTTTCTTGTGGAACCTGGTGCATAAGAAGGGTTTAAATAATATGAAGGAAGGATGGTAATAGGGTGTTTGATTACCATAATGACATTGACCTTTTGGATAGGCCAGAAGGCATCAAAATTTAATTATGTTGGTGAAGAGCCTATTTTACTATCTTTATTATATTAGTCCTTACAGTCTGTTTTCAAGTATTATCAAAACAATTGTGAACTTTAAGTCAGTTGAACTTTTGTTAAGTAGAGAAAGAACCATTAAGCCATGGGTGGAATAGATATGTCATATTAAAATGACGAGCCTGTTTTAGTGTCTTTATTATATTAGTCCTTGCACTCTGTTTTCAAGTATTATCAGAATAATTGTGAACTTTAAGTTAGTTGAACTTTTTTTAAGTACAGAAAGAACCATTAAGCCAAGGGTGGAATAGATATGTCATATTACACCAATATTATATATATGTTGCAGTATTTCATATAATAATCTGAATGTGTTTTCTAACATTTGGATTAATTTGATAAGCTTCTTGCATGAATATCTTTTGCATATTAACTAATCTTGCCAGGAAGTAGGAGTCACTGGGAGTGGTTGACAGCATTGGAGGATGTAAAGACCAGCTTCGTGTGGATAAGCCATCATGGCAACAGAAGACATGGCTACCACAAATTAGGAGTCACTATTTCAGAGATGCATAAATATAGCTTTGCTATATTCCCTCTGTATTACTAGCATGTTGAATTGATCGCCCTGACTTCATTGTTCACGTCATGGGCCATTGTGCTTCCTGTTCTCTTTCTTAGGCAGGGTTTTAGTTAGTTAGTTCCTTTTCTATTTTGGAATAAAGAAGTCACTTCTCTATTTATAGGGAGGAGACTGTTTGTTTGTAAGTTCAGATTTTTGGAAGAAGAACAATGTTTTGATTGTATCTTGTTCAGCAAGTTCATTTTTAGCTTCATGTCTTATTTTTCATGTAACCAGTTTTGAAAGATAATGAAGTAAATTTTGGTTCATATTCTATGTTCATAGATTAGCAGAAGCCAACCAAGGGGGCCCACTTGGTCAGTGGATTAGAGTAGAAGTAGAATAGATTGACTTTCTACATTTCCATTATTCTAGATATAAGATTTCAGTTTCTTCCTGTAGCATTGTACTTCATACACCTACAAGGATAGCTATAGTGAATGCTCTAGGTTGAAAGAATAGATTTCAGTAGAAGTTTGCAAGTTGTAGCATTAATTTTAGTAAGGACTAAGTGTGTTTCCCTTCCTGTAGCCCTAGTATAGATTCCTTTCATGTATTTTACTTTCCTGCATCATAGGTAGATTGGCTCCTTAAGGAACTTACTGCACATACTGTGCTATACCATTTCAAGTATACGTCCCTGGGTTGACAAACTAAATGCACCTCATGGTGGGAGAAGTGATCCTTAGATTGAATACATTATTCCTAAGAGAGGCTTTGGACATGATTACTAAGCACCTATTGTGAGGTGGTTCATTTTTGACACCGCTGCCGGGGATGGTGTCAAGCTAAGAAACCTTTTGAGTCTTTTAGTTAGTTTAATGGTTTGTGGTCCTAAATTTGCTTCACTAGTGTGAAGAATTAATTTGCATGCATTGAAGGGGAAGAAGAAGAGATGAATATGGAAAATTTCTTCTAGGAGAACCTATGAATTTGAATGAGCAAGCTAAAGAAGTTGAGTTGCCTTTTGTTGACGCAAGTCCCGAGTTTCCTGTAGCATCTACCGCTAGAGAAGGATCTTTTGATATAAGTGGTTTTTGGCCTTTTGCTAAAATCTTGGCCAGCTTTCTTGATAATTCTGACCCAAACACACCTGCTAATAATAATCTTGTGGCTAACATTCCTTTCCAACAGCAAGTACCACTTCTAATACCTCCAATAATGGCACACCTTGCTTTCCCATTTCCTCTGCCAAGATTTATAAACAATGCAAACCTCAATAATATACCATCAGCTGCACTTAAAAAAGTATATGGGATGATAACCAAATATCATGACACCTTTTTGTTCAATTTTGACATCCTCTACCATAGCTTTGACTATAACACTGATGCCCACAAATAAAAGATGTTTCCAATAACACAGAAAGAGTCAACCTTACAGTGGTTCATGGGATTAGTAGCAAATGCAACAGGCACATGGGATGAGATGCAGACCCTATTTCTAGAGAAATACAAATAATATTGCAAGGGGAGTGACCCAAGGGGAGATGACATTTTTAGGATGCCACAGAAGGAGGACGAAACTTTAGAGGACTATGTTTCACATTTTTTATACACCATGCAAAAGAACCCCCAACATGTTTTGGCAGAGGATTCATAGAAACTAGTCTTCTTGAGAGGAGTGAACAACAACTATCTGGAAGCATTGTACCTCATGGTTGGTGGGGACATATCCCAATCCTCTTGGGATGATCTCAAGAAAATATGTCTCAACTACTCCAGATCAACTGGGAAGAAAAGTAGAGGATATTGGTCTACAACAATTAAAGGGAATAGTTCAGGTCTTTCTAAGTTGGAGATATCTAACTTGCTAGCAGATTTCAAGAAAGACATCATTAATGATGTTGCCACACATATCGACACCATGAATTCCAAGAAGAAACATGTAGATGCTGAATTGAAGTTGGCTGAATATTGCCCTCATTGCCGGAAACAAAAGAAAGACTACAAGTGCAAGTTGGTGGAGAACCTGGAAAATCAACATTTGCCTACTAAGTACATGAAGATAGAAGGAGATAATAAGCAAGTGTTTTTTGTTTCTCAATGTCACCCATGGGCACCATGATAAGGTATGCCTCAAGACCCATTACAATTTTCAAATCCTTACAATAGTCAATGGCAAAACCAAAGTTATCAGAATATTCCTCAGTACTCTTAGCCACCCTGGAATAACCAGTGGCCTAACCAACAAAATAACCAGTATCCTAACTAGAAAAATAACTAGTGGCCTAACCAGCAAAACCAATGGCAACCACCGCTAGGGAATTGGCAACAAAATAATCAATGGAGGGGACCTCCACAATGGCTTAACCAAAATCATTCTTTTCCATAATTACCACCACCAATGCCACCTCCTGCAATAATTCTGCCTCCTGCAGCCACTAGACCCAATCCAAAGAAAATGCAATTGCCTACTCAGCTACAACCAAATCCAAATAACAAGAAACAACAACAGCCAATGTATACTACTGATACATAGCAGTATCCTGCTTACACTCTAGAGATATTTGACATACATCTGAGGTCAGGTACTACTCTTCCTACACCCGAACAACCTATTACCATAGAATTTGTAGACACTCCTGCAACATCAACACCTCTTCTAGAGGCTATATTGCAAAATACCACCCAATCAACTCAAAAATCCAACAAAACTGATGATGAAACCTCAGTTGAACCTCTTTTTCCACAAAGGCTCATAATAGAAAAACCTATATCCCAAGAGGAAATACCTTTTGATATTCTTGAGAAGCTAAAAAATATGCACATACAAATACCTCCATTTCAAGCTATCAAAGATGTTCCTATCTATGGGAAAGCAATTAAGGATGCATGCCTTAAAAAGCCTGGGAGGAAGAAGAAATACCCTCAAACAGTTCATGTCATAGGGAAACTTGCAGATATCATGTTGGGAAAGGTAGTTATACCCAAGTATTCAGACCCTGGAAGTCTAGTAGTTGACTTGATAATTAATGGACAATCTGTTAAAAATTCTTTAGTTGATTTGGGGGTAGCCATTACTGTGATGACCAAAGATACAATGAATAGACTAATTATAGAAGGCTTAAGAACAACACCCACAATATTACAACTTGCTGATAGTTCAATAGTCACTCCAAATGGTCTTGTAGAAGTTGTGGTAGTTACCCTAGACTCATGGGAATACCCTATTGATTTTCTCATCTTATCACCAAAAGTAAACTTTGCTGGCTATCTAGTCATCCTGGGGAGACCTTGGTTAGCCACCAATGATGCAAAAATTAGTTGCAAATCAAGAAGTATGACAATTTAAAATGGCCATGCAATAAAGAAAATAGCACTCTATCCTCCTACCCAGCCTCAGCCAGATTTGAAGGATCCCATTTGGCCAGAACTAGGAGATGAGGAAGAAGAGGTCAATTTTGTTTCTCACCTTATGATGATGCATAGACAAACTTTTCTAAAAATGCAAGAGGAAGATGATGTAATACATAGTATTCTTACCAATGAGTGTATAACAACAAAAGATGTTTTTGAAAGTGTTATTTTGCAACTATGTACCTATGAAGACTGTATCTTTCCAGCAAGCCCTGAAATAATTAGCCAATTGTTACCATGTGAAATTTCTACAAACCTAGTACCTGAGATGTCAAGGGTAGAGCAAACAACTGCTGTGGAAATTTCCCCTAGTCATAATCTCCATGTAAACAACAAGTTACCACCTCAACAAATGGAACTGTTAACTAAAATCTTCTGTAAGCATGAGAAAGCCTTTGCTTGGAATTATGGAGACATGCTAGGATTTAACCCCAAGCTCTGTACACATAGGATCTACATTAATGATGAAAGCTTACCACTAAACCAACCTTAAAGAAGGATAAATCCAACATTGAGAGAGATAGTCAAAAGTGAATTACAAAAATTTCTATATGCTGGTTTCATCTATCCAATCTCTGATAGCAAGTGGGTATCACCGTTAGTCATTGTACCTAAGAAAGGAGGGAAATAGTGAATATGTGTGGATTATAGAGAGTTGAATAATTCCACAAAGAAGGATTATTTTCCTTTACCCTTTGTTGATCAAGTCTTGGACACTCTGGCTGGTAAGAAATATTTATCCTTTCTGGATGGATATAGTGGGTGCAACCAGATCAACATTGCTCTAGAAGATCAGGAGAAGACTACATTCACATGCCCCTAGGGTACATATTCCTATTTTGTATTACCATTTGGCCTATACAATGCACCAGCTACCTTCCATAGAGAAATAATCAACATTTTTACTGATATATCACATGATTGTATGGAGATATATATGGACGACTTTACTACATTTGGAGTCACCTTTGAGGAAGCCCTGAAGAATTTGGAAAGAGTGCTAATTAGATTTTAGGAAAACAATTTGTCTCTCAATAGTGAAAAATTCTTCATGATGATGCAAGAAGGCATAATACTAAGACATTTCATATCTGAAGCTGGAATCCAGGTAGATCTTGCGAAAATAGAGGTAATTCTAACATTGCCTATTCCTATAAAGTAGAAAGATTTTAGCTCTTTCCTAGGACATGCTGGCTACTGTAGAAGGTTTATCTAAAATTTTAGTCAAATAGCTAGTCCTTTGTATACTTTGCTTAATAAAGAGGCTGAATTTAATTGGACAAAAGAATGTGACGAATCCTTCCTGTAGCTTAAGAAACTGTTAACCACTGCACCCATACTTAGGGGTCCTGATTGGACATTTCCATTTCACATTCACACAGATGCTTCAAACTATGTAATAGGTGTTTTCCTAGGACAAACATCTAGTAACATGGAAAATGCAATTTACTACATTAGCAAAAGCCTCCATGGACCAGAGTTAAACTACATAGTGACAAAGAAAGAATTACTAGCAGTAGTATATTCCTTGAACAAATTCTGTCATTACATAACTGGCTATCCTATTTTTATTCATACTGACCATGCAGAAATAAAATATCTCATGAAAAAACCTGCTATCATAGGCAGGTTAGCAAGATGGATTCTTCTTTTATAGGAATTTGAAATTACTATAGTTGACAAGCCTGGCAAGGCAAATGTAGTAGCTGATTATCTGTCAAGAATCCACCATACAGAACAAGATACTACTATGATAGATGATGCATTTCCAGATGAGAATTTGTTTCATATTTCTGTCCAAAGTCTATGGTATGTTGACATAGCTAATTACCTTGCAGCTAACAAAGTTCCAACACATTTTTCTTACAAAGAAAGAAGACTACTGGTTGAAAAAAGTTTTAATTTCTCTTGGACTGATAACATGCTATTTTACACTGGACCTGATCAAGTAATGTGCAGATGTGTGAGAGAAGATGAGACATATGAAATTCTCCATGCCTGTCATGATGAACCATGTGGGGGACACTTTGCAGCAAAAAGAAAAGCCCAAAAGATTTTAATAACTAGATATTATTGGCCTACACTTCACAAGGATGTACCCAACTATACAAGAAAGTGTGACAAATGTCAAAGAATGGGCCAACTGACTAAGTCTGATGAAATGCCATTAAATCCACAAGTGGTGGTCACTCCATTTGATAAATGAGGTATGGAATTCATTGGTCCAATAGACCCTCCATCCAATGGGAAGTCTTACATCCTGGTGTGCACTGATTATTTGACCAAATGGGTCAAAGTAAAAGCTATGAAACATGCCCGAGACCATAAAGTTGCAAAATTTTTGTATGATGAGATTTTCACAAGATATGGAGTACTGAGAGAACTTGTAACTGACCAAGGTGCCCAATTCACTTCCAATTTAATAGTAGAGCTCATGAAAGAATACAATATCAGACATAGAAAGTCCAGCCCTTATCACCCTCAAGCCAATGGACAAGCTGAAGTTACAAATCGGGAAATAGAAGCCATCCTAACAAAGACAGTTCATCTAAATCGTTGGGACTAGAGCAACCAACTATCAGAAGTTGTCTAGGTGTATAGAACAACTTGGAAGACCACTACAAGATTCACTCCATTTGAACTATTGTATGAAAAAATAGCTATGCTACCAGTTGAATTTGAATACAAAACACTGAGGACAACACTACAGTTAAATATCAATCTTCCTGCAGCACAGAAGGAACGATTACTGCATCTCAATTATCTAGATGAAATGCATAAATCTGCACTAGAGAGAACTGAACTAGTCTAGAAACAAAGGAAGAAATGGCATGACTTGCATATCAAGAGCAAATAATTTCAAGTTGGAGACTAGGCATTGCTGTATGATTCAAGATTCAAGGAAATACCAGGAAAGTTGCAGACAAGATGGATGGGGCCATATGAAATAAGCCATGTTTTCACCAATGGAGCCATCTAGTTGACCACAATTGATCCATTACACTTCAAGCTTCTAGTCGATGGACATCAGCTAAAGTTGTATCACCAACGCCAAACAAAAGAAGACTTCTTGCAGTAATTCAAAGAAAAAAAACTAAACAAGCAATAGGTAACACTTCCTGTAGCAGAGGGTGAAAACCTTCTTCCTATAGCTCTTCAGTAAAAATCTATCGAGCATGTCCATAATAAATGCTTCATGTTCACATGAAGTACATTCTTCCATTCACTTTCTATTTCTTCTTTCCAACTCATCTCATTTCTTTAATCTACCACCCACCCACCTTCTGTGTCATCATCATTTATTCCTTTACAAAGCTTTCAATAAGCAGCCATTTACGCTGATGTAAGCCGCTGCCACTTTTGTACCACTCTTGCCACCTTTTCTAGCATGTGCAAAGATTGAATGACAGGTACACGCTTTTCAATTTTTTTCCATTTTTAGCGCATAGATTTCGATAATTGTATCTAGTACTGCAATATATATATCATTATGACATTACACTAGTTTCATCCCTTGTGCCATGTCTGCCAAGTGTGGACACTTGTCAATGTTAAGTAGGGGGGACGGAAGTGTATTAATTCCAAACTGTCATTTCTATTTACGCCTGAAAGATTTTATGTCACTTCAAATCTGTACTTAACCTTACCTCATTAATGTTCTAAGTGTTATATCACATAATTGTTGTACTTTTATTCCTGAATCCTCCATGATTGTCAGACTTGATGTGACTTATAATTAAGTTAAGTGACAAACCGTAGTAAAGATTATATTCTCTCCTGATTTAATTCATCACCATTGTTCATGCCAAGAAAAATAGAGAAATTCAGGAGAAAGCTCATAGTCCTTGTAGTCTGGAATTCAAATAAGGAATAAGGCATCTACCTACTACTGAGAAGGAAAATAAAAATTAGCAGGTATAGATGGGAGGCTAGCTGTAGAGACATGAGTTGGTTGTGCATGGTGTGTTACTCTCAGATGTTGAGGCAATAAGAAGATTCAATGCATGTGGCTGGTTGGGGTATTTCCTAAGGTTAACAGAATTTGATGAGGACTCAACAATAGAATTTGTGAGTACATTTGAAGAAGGTTAGGAAACTGTGTGGGGATTAACAGTGGTCACAATAGAGGAGTAGATTTCAAAATTTACTGGATTACCAATGGTTGGAGAACATTACCCTAATGTTCATGATGCTAGATCAGCAAGGGCTCAGTTCACCCTACCAGGTGATCCTCCTTTGGAGATTACCAAACAGGGTTGCAAGAGAATGTCCATCCCTCCACCGTATAACAAGTTGGATATGTATATCATCAGGTATTTCACATGTGAAGGGAGATTTTCCAATTTACATGCACATCCTTTCAAATTATTGAGTTATGTGAGGCATAATCTAGCAGTAAATGTTCCAAATTTTTTATATAACATGCTATGCATTAGTGCTAAAGAGACCCAAAAAGGGAATGCAAATTCTATTACCCACCATGACCTAATTAAACTATTAATAGAAAGATCTCTTAGGGATGTGCCTCCCATAGCATGGTTGGAGTTTTTCCAACACAAAACCCTACAACCACAGGTTAACCCTAATGAACAAATTGGTCATGATAATGTAATACCAACTAACCTAGCCGTTGAAAAAGATACCCAAGGGGAAGAAACTATAAATCTTCAAGGAAATGTGCCCTTACCTACTCATGAGAGAAATGTACCTACCTCTTCCCAAAACAAAGGAAAACAAAAATTAGAGGAATAAACTTTAGTTCTTGTAGCCAAACCACAAATCCCTACTTCTTCGAAAGGGAAGAAAAGGAAGCCAGTTCCTGCAACAGCTACTACTGCAACAGAGAAATTGAAGAAGACTACTAAAGAAAAGGTTGTAGAAATTATGGAGACCCCTATGTGAAGGAGTCCTAGAATGAGAGGAAATCTCCCTAGGGAATCCTCCATAAGCCAACCCGCTTCTCCTATGCAATTTGATGAATAGTCCAGTGTGCAAATAATTCCAGACGATTCCCCAAATTAGTCTACAGTTCCAAACTTTCCTCCGCACTCTGCAGAAACTTATGAAGCTGAACCTGGTGATTTTCAAAATAGTTCCCAGGAAATCCATCAGGCTATTCCAGTCATTAATGAGGAGAATGCCTCAGTAATCCATCAGTCAGCCTATGCAGAAAATGCCTTAGTGCCCTACAACAAAACTTGGTTAGTAAGTTTCCTAGAGCAGTCTTGGAAGGAACAAAGGAGGCAAAGAAATCAGATAGAAGATAGTGGCCCAATCACATTGCAAATGCTTCTCTTTGGATTGCATAATAAGTATGTGTTAACAAAAAATCTATGGAGAGAA
Source organism: Thuja plicata (assembly GCA_018584345.1). Taxonomy (NCBI): domain Eukaryota; kingdom Viridiplantae; phylum Streptophyta; class Pinopsida; order Cupressales; family Cupressaceae; genus Thuja; species Thuja plicata. Next base: position 625,486 of record MU223671.1, read on the forward strand.
GAAAAGAAGAAACTAAAGAAGATCATAATAGAGCAAGAAGAAGAAATTGTAGAATTGAAAGACCAACTGGAAAAACAAAAATAGAAAATGGATCATGCCCTCAAATTGGCTAATCAGATCATTGCGTGTAGGCCACCTCGTAGGGTCTATACCATGTTTTTGAAGGAATGGTTCCGTTTGTTCCAACTAATGATGACCATCAAATATATTGATTCTAAGTTCAAGTCAGCCCAAGAATTTTATGGTCTTTATCAGACTCTTTCCTCATGGCAACAAAATCTACTTTGTGAACTATACATGCATAACTTCATTATCCTAGCTGAGACTGAGTGGAATCCTCTACTCTACATAGGGGGTATCCACCTAAGGGAAATGATGTCCTAGATGCACAATGAAGCCAACTATGATAGAAAATTGGAAAATTATAGGGAACATGAGAAAACAGAGCCATTACCATTAAGAGTAGAGAGCAGCAAGCCAGCTACACTCTTTAGAGATTGGCTCAATTTGACTTATGGAAAAATTAAGGAAGAAACAAGGGACAAAATTTTTGGGATTAGAACAGAGGTTTATGTGGAGTATGATGGTTTATCTTACTTTTTCTTTCAGAGAGCCTTGGCTGGATCCAAAAGCAAATGGGGTAGGTTTTCCGAGATATTGAAGAGATCAGAACCACATAGTCCTATCAACCTCCAAGAAGCTATCCAAAGGGTGCCAAAATACATACAACTGGGAAGGAAAAATAAACTAGAACTCTGGTGTCCACTCACCATGCAGCCACCAATGCTCCTTTGGCCCCTATATGACATCAACACTGACAGACTAGACCGACTTCAAGAAGATCACAGAGTGGGTGTGTGGGAGAGAACAAGGGGGTTCTATTACACCTTTAAAAGTGAAAGGAGAGGAAGAAAAAAGGTTGGAGATTTTAGGGAAATTACCAGAACATATAATGCTTGAGGACAAGCATTCAACTTGCCAAGGGGCAAATGATGAGCCTATTTTACTATCTTTATTATATTAGTCCTTGCACTCTGTTTTCAAGTATTATCAGAACAATTGTGAACTTTAAGTCAATTGAACTTTTGTTAAGTACAGAAAGAACCATTAAGCCATGAGTGGAATAGATATGTCATATTACACCAATATTATATATATGTTGCAGTATTTCATATAATAATATGAATGTGTGTTCTAACATCTGGATTAATTTGATAAGATGCTTGCATGAATATCTTTTGCTAATTAACTAATCTTGCCAAGAAGTAGGAGTCACTGGGAGTGGTCGACAACATTGAAGGAGGACATAAAGACCAGCTTCGTGCAGATAAGCCATCATGGCAACAAAAGACATGGCTACTAAAAATCAAGAGCCACTGTTTCAGAGATGCATAAATATAGCTCTGCTATATTCCCTCCGTATAACCAGCATGTTGACTTGATTGCCCATACTTCATTGTGCACATCATGGGCCGTTGCACTTCCTTTTCTCTTTCTTTGGTGCATTTTTAGTTAGTTAGTTCCTTTTATATTTTGGAATAAAGAAGTCAATCCTCTATTTATATGGAGGAGACTATTTTTTTGTAAGTTTGGATTTTTGGAAGAAGAACAATGTTCTGATTGTATCTTGTTCAGTAAGTTCATTTTCAGCTTCATGTCTTATTTTTCATGTAACCAGTTTTGAAAGATAAAGAAGCGACTTTTGGTTCATATTCTATGTTCATAGATTAGTAGAATCCAACCAAGGGGGCCCACTTGGTAGGTGGATTAGAGTAGAAGTAGAATAGATTGACTTTCTACATTTCTAGTATTCTAGATATAAGATTTCAGTTTCTTCCTACAGCATTGTACTTCGTGAATGTTCTTGTAGCACCTGCAAGGATAGCTATAGTGAATGCTCTAGGTTGAAACAATAGATTTCAGTAGAAGTTTTCAAGTTGTAGCATTCATTTTAGTAAGGAATAAGTGTGTTTCCCTTCCTGCAACCCTAGTATAGATTCCTTTCATGTATTTTACTTTCCTGCAACATAGGTAGATTGGCTCCTTAAGGAACTTAGTGCACATACTGTGTTGTACCATTTCAAGTATACGTCCCTGGTTTGACAAACTAAATGCACCTAAGGTGGGAGAAGTGATCCTTAGATTGATTACATTATTCTTAAGAGAGGCTTTGGGCACGATTACTAAGCACCTATTGTGAGGCGATTTAGTTGGTACAATAGAATAAAGGGAAACACCTCTACAAGTATGATTTAACATATCATGCTTTTGTATAAATTGAATCTGTCATACCAACAACCAACTTATCTTACAATGCTAGTAACAATACAAACAAATTAGAAGAAAAAGATAACAATTTTTTTTCTTTTGATTTTGATAAAAATTTGAACAAGGCATGTTTTAAAATAATTCTACTTCCATCTTCCTTATGTATTCCCATATGTTACCTTGTTTAAAAATATTTTTTTATCAAATCTAATATTGGTTTTATACTTTTTGGCATTAGGTGCAATGAATAGTCTGCATGGTGAATTTTTGAGACAACTCAACCAATTTGTTGCTACCTACTTCTTAGAGTAAGTATTTTTCACCAACCATTCCTATTTTGTAGTGAAATGAAGTTGGAGAAAAGATAAAATATGTTCTAAATGAAGTTTTAAAACAAATTTGGGTCTCACATGGAAATCCAAATGTGCAGGTACATGGGTTGAGGAAAAATCATATGTCATTGATGATGTCAATGAGGTTGAAACCAAATGTAAAGGTGCTAGAAGGTCATCTACTAAATAACTTGGCATCGTGGAAGATGGATAGCTTTCCCTCAACACTATTGATGCTACTGAATAAGTTTTAATGGTACACTCTAGCCGTCTATAAACTTGAATGAGACTTTATATTTGCATGTATATAAAATCAAGGCAATACCCATTACAATTTGATTGTTGGTTTCAAATGATCCTTGATATTTAAATTTCTATGATAATTAATAATTTTTTAGGTATTCATTGTTTCATCGATGAGCCCCCTTTTCAATAAAAGTTAGACCTTATCTTGTTTTGAATTCATCTTTGCAAGTTTTTATTGCAAAGTGTATTGTTTGTTCAATAGCTCTCTTTCAAGGATGGAGTTAAATTCTTTGTATAAATAGTAGTGGTTGAAGTATGTGATGTGCATGTCTAAGTAGAGTTTCATGTTGGTATGAGAGGTGTTGACACCCAAAATAACATTGTCTATTTCTCCACTTTGCAACATTAAAACTATTTACTCATGAAATAGAGATGTTTCGCTATTTTGCAACCCCGTATTATGAGCCTTGTTAAATAGTGATGGATTCTTTTTTTTGTGGATCCTCTTTTTTGTACTCACAAAACAAAAAAAATACAATGGAAAAAATGAGTTTTGTGATTGTTGTAGTATCTTCAATATTATTTGGGTATTGTAAACTTTGAGAGAACCGAGAAGGAAGTGACACAAGTGCAGCTCATAGATAGAGATGAACTTTGAGAGAAAAGTGAAGACCATAGATAGAGATTAACTCTGAGAGAACCAAGGAGAAAGTGACAAGTGAAATCAAGTCTATAGGGGATGGCTTATTAGATCAAATAGTAGAATAATAGTATAGTGTGTTAAATGTTTGGAGTTACAAAATGTTATTTCTGTAACCAAGAATTAGTAGGTCTAGGTGCTCTGAGAGAAAAGTGTTAGTAATAACTGAGAGGGAGGGGGGGTGAATCAGTGGCCTAAAAAATATTCCAATAATCAAACCTTAAAACTTAGTACCACAATAATATAACTCTAGTTATCTTCAATCCTATCAGATAAATGCCTCCAAATACTTATATCAATTTACTGTTGCTCGGAATGCTTTGTAAAACCTTCTGTTGTAGATTTACTGAATAGCAGTCTATTAATTTACCAAAAGACAATAAATTATCTAGAGTATACTGATCAATCAAATTAAGTTAAGTGTAATGCAAAACACTAAAGTAATGACTCATAAACACATTGACACATGTATTTTTAATGTAGAAACCCTGTTAAGGGAAAAACCACTTGGAACCGTTAACCCAAAATTTTCACTCTTCTGAAGTGAGTTCGATGAAGAACCAACCCTGTTAAAGGTTACAAACACACTATTAGGTGTGACCTTGTTAGAGGATTTAAAAGTTTAGTCTATCACTTGATATCAGGCATATCATGCTACCATCATTGATCAAACACTCACTTGGCCTATTAATAGGTATCTGGCATCTCATGTTATCTCTATGATCAAACTTTTTGATACTCCATTGGATATATCTCAATATAGAAAAGATCTTTAAATCCTGCTCGGTTAAGAGAATTCATGAATCAATGGTTAAACTGAAACAATATGATCTATTCACATATACAACTTATACTTGGAGATTTTTTAGATCTATTGTAATCTCACAAAACTATTTTGATCAATATAAATCTATTTATACCTTTGTTCCACTTTGATTCTTCTTAGGGATTTTGTTCTTTGTTGTTCAGTGTTCACAGAATTGTTGATCAACACTGTATGAAGTTTCTCTTCAGCATCCTCTTGTTCATTCCTTCAGCCTCACCCTTTTGTAATGAATTGAGTTGTCTCTTAAATAGACATGATATCACCATTGTTAGGTTCTTGATCTTCTTGATCTTGCTGTGATCCACAATTCTTGCCAATCAGATTTAAAGAAAAACTCATGTTTTATCTCGCTGAGATCCTCTTACCAACTGGACAAATTAGCTTTAAATCATTCACTTATCTCTGGCTTATCTTGTCGATGAAAACAATGATAACTACCAGTTAGCTCTATATTTAGATCTTCCAGCTAGATAGTTTGTCATTTCTGAACTCAAGTTAATTTTAGTTTAACTCTCTAATAGCATCAGTCAACACTCCAGTTCTCCTCGGGCTTCTCCGTCAGTTTACACTATGTTTCTGGCCGTCGAGTTTTCTTGTGATTTTGCTTGTCGATAATGGTCATCAATTTTCTTGCTCGAGCATTACTGTGACTTGTCTATTGGTGATCTCTATCCATCGGGTTTCACTGGCCGTCGATGTTTGTAGTCACAATGTGAATGCTTGTCGTTTATGCATTACAGAAAGCATAATCTTTATCTCTCTGATTCTCTGAAGTCTTTGACACTTTGATTATAACTGATTAGATTATATCAAGTTGACATCAATGAAAATACAATCCATGAACTGATTTAATGTCTTTCATCATCCTTATGTATTTTGGTTATCAACTTAACATCTTCAAACATTCAATCAATTACATGTCATCAATCTCTCCCTTTGGCATTGATGGCAACATACTACATTATCATACAATACTATCACTAATACAATATGAAATATACAGTTTCATCAAGATTTTATAATGTAACTATTACAAATGTATGGCTCTTGGTAAGCTCAAAAATAGCGTAGATTTGTTTCTTGTAGAGTGGTTTTCTTCAACCCTTAATCCCTTCACTGGATAGATGTATCATCTGATATCTCTGTTTTGATATGTGTTCTTCCTTGACTGTTCCTCTTCTTGATAATCTCCTTTTCCTTTGACAACATTCTTTCTCTTTTTCTAAACTCTCTCCCTTTGTTACTTCTCTCCCTTAGATGGATATTTCATATATAATAAATTTCTCTCCTTTAGAATATCGATTAACTCTTCCTTTCTGATTCTCAAGAACTTCTCTTTATGGATAATGATATAATATCTCATTTTATCATATCTCTCCTTTAGATAATGAGATCATCTCTCCCTGATGGTAATGAGAACATCTCTCCCTTTTTGTATGATAATGAGATATTTCTCTCCCTTTGACAACAATGCCAAACAAAAATACTTCTCCTTATTTTATCATCTATATCATGTTCCATCTCTTTGCATAATATATTTCTTGAATTTTCCTATCCATCAACAATACAATGTCTAATTTTTAGTGCAGATATGTTCCTTGTAATGTACATATTTATCTGTTGTTATTCATTTCAGTGTTTGCATCAACATGCTTGATCTTCAGATGTGGTATAGGCTAAATCAACCTCTTAGTCATATTACTGACCGATAGACAAGGGTTGAACCCCTAGTATCTGTCTCAGATACTCAAAAGTATCCTTTAGTAATGGCTTGGTGAATATATCAACTAACTATTCCTTTGATTGAATATATTCTAGTGTCACTTCCTTTGCTTGCACTTGTTCTCTCAGATAGTGATACTTGATAGCAATATACTTAGTCTTGTAACCACTTGGCTTTGGTCTACTCAGACTATAGACCATATTTTCCCTAAGTGTGATCATACCCCCAATTATGTTCAAACAACCTTGTTACTACTTGACATAATTCTTTTGAAATCAATTTAATCTCCTAAAGTGATCAAATCACTAAATTAATTACTTTTAGCCAAAATCAAAATCAATCAAATACATGGCTAAAAATAATTAATTTGCTAGGAATTAAATAAAGTCCTAAATCAATTGCTCACTTACAAATGAACCCATTCCCCTAGCCTAATTAATTTAATTAAATTGGCTACAGTCCTATTGATTATTAAAAAGAAATTAAATGTTTAAATAATTAATATCCCTATTTTTGAATGAATTAAATAAGTTTTGTTCATTTAATTAATATTCCTCTAAACCCCTAGCCTAACCCACTTCAACCACCTTGACCATGGGTTCGAACCTATCCCAACTCATTCACCCTTTCTAAATATATTTCTAATCCTAATTCTATCCTAACCCACCTCATAATGTTGTCACATTCCATTAAGGAATGATTAAGGACTCCACCCACTTGAGAAAGTCAAGGAATCTCAAGATTCCTTTCCTCAAGTCCACCTTCTCAAGCTTGCCTTACACCCTTCCCATACTTCTTTAAGGGTCTCATTAATGCCTCATTAATTAAGATTCCTTAAGCCTATGCCTCCACCATGCCTCATTAATGCCTCTTACACTTCATTAATGAGTTTTTCAACTCCATTAATGCACCTTGTACCCCCTCTCTCTCCTCATTCTTCTATAAATAGAAGGTATTTTTGAGCACAAATAAGCCCATAATTTTAGAATCAAATGCATTTTTATGTTGTTAGAATAAACATAGATTCATATCATCTTTTAGATTTCATGTTTATGCACTATTATTTTCATGCTTTTTAGAGCTAGAATGCATGCTTAGTGGTTAAATATTTTTTTTTTAACTCAAATATTTCATGCTAAGTTGTATATGTCACTGATAGTAGCATAATCAGAGGGCTGTTATGTTTCTTATCATACTCTTTTAGTTAGAAAGCAATAGGTCAATTTTAGTTTCTTTATATGCTCATCTAACCATGTTTTCCACTAATGCAATGACCTATTGAAGTGTTGTGTCGCAGATAACAGGTGCAATAAATCACACACACATTTCTGGCGCTCACTATGGGGCATGATTCAAGATTTGCTTCATTTTTAACCTCATTTTTCACTAATATTTCCTCCCAGTTATTAGGTCTAGAATTGCATCTGGTCATTTTGGCTCACATCTATGATACGCCCTCATACCATAGAAAATGAGGCTCGCATCTAGGATTGCCCAGACCATTTTTAGTTTAGAATCACATCTGGGGAACATTTAGTCACATCTAGTGACAAGGGCTCACATCTGGTATATGGTATTGCATCCTGTGTTTTACGATCACATCTGGTTAAAAATCTTGCGTTTCATTGCCTAAAATTCTAGCAGTTTGATCACTTTAGTTTTTGGTCTTTTAAAGCAGCCTAACTAGCGTTTGCAGGTTGCTATCAAAGGTTTTTCTTGGGAGTTGAATGAAGAATAATAACATGATTTTTCAGGTTGCCCAACCCCCTTCTTGACCTCTATTTACATGATTTTTACACTAAGAACATTTTCTGATCTTCTACTAAACTTACTAGAGGACTATGCTCTTTTCCTTTTAAGGAAAATTAGAAACTCACACATCAGTTTATGAGTTGAAAGGAATTTGGAGATAACTAAACCAAGAAAACAAAACTAAATTTCTTTTGGATCAGTAAATGAACAACTCAAAGAACTAAATTTGTGGGAAAAATGAACAATCTCATTGTCTAATTTTGGGGATCAGAAATTGAACAAGCTACTCATCTAAAATTGTAGATAATCGAACAACACAAACTTTAATTTCAAGCATTCTATTTTCCATTAAATAGGAACATCTTAAATCGAGCACAACATTGCTTGAGGGAATGAACTATTTGCATGAATCTATTTTGGGAGAAAAGGACATGGATTAGGAGAGTATGCTCTTCTTCTTTAGAGGAATAAAAAATCTAGACGTCTTACGCTCGCCAATCCTTTGTACGCTTATTTAATAGTAGAGGGCATGCCAGTTGAGGAAAAAATCTCCCGGGAATGACCCAAGTGAGGACAGGTCTTACACCAACCCTTCCAACTCACTAAAAATAATTTCTTCTTTGTAGGCCAAAGCCTTAGAAGATAGAGCTAGCTTTGTTCCTGGAATTTTGACATCATTCCTTGAACATGCTTGGGTATGTGTAGAGTGGAGCCTCTTGAATCTTTCTTGTGAGACTACATATACTTAAGTACTCATAGGGCTATACGCCTCAATTTTGCCTTGTGAAATTCTATGGGGGATGGTTTCGAACGGATTGCCCAATCATAAACAACACTTAAACTGAAATAATTCCTGATTCACCTCTGAAAGGGTGATAATCCTTGTGCAAGGCAAAAAGTAATTTCCCTAAGACACTCATCATATCGTGCCCTCACTTGCATTTGGAGTCGGCTAATACAACATCATGACTGGAGCCATTGCGTGCTTGGTGATGGCTGTATTGTGATTAGCATTTGAGTGTGTACCTAAGTCAATGAGCAAGGATTTTCATCCTCCACCTAGAAAATATGGATAAGATGAGTGCCTATTTCACCCTTTAACAATGCAACAATGCTTGATGTAATTGAAACATCACTAAAAAGACAACATTTTCAAAACAAGAAAAAAATTTCAATCTTGGGTCTACACATGTGTATTTTCATCCACTGACAAGTCTCAAAATGCGAAATTGCAATCAGACAAACTTCACGCACTTCCAATTTTTTTTTCAAAACTGATCAAATCTGACAGAGACATCAGAAAATTGCATCCCAGATTTCCTGGATCATTTTTAGTATCCTGGCTCGCATCTAGTATCCTGGCTCACATTTGGTTAATACATCATCACATCTAGGGTTCTATCTTGCATCTAGGGTCGTCAGTAGCTCACATCCTGTATTTCTAGGCTCGCATTTGGGAGCTCACATCTAGGACAGTGGGTATTTGTAGAATAGCTTCTCAAGAAAACTTAGTTGACTTGGATACCCTTTTAGCTCTTTAGTCTATCCCTATTGTCTCTTCTGGTCTCCCTGTTGCTACGTCGAAACACTTTTTCAAACATCTACCATGCATGTCCAGTCAGTTTTTCGTTATCCATCTCAATATGTGTGGTCTATCCACTTTTTTTACAACAACTTGGTTCCCAGCTCACTATCAGGGCATTCTAACCTTCTGATGCTGGAATCATTTACTTCCACCAAAACTCAAATGATAATTCCACCTAGACACACTTGAATGATTCGAAATACTACCTGACACTCTCAGGAAACTTTGATGAAGTTAAGGTACAAGTAGATGGTTAACACAAGACGCAACAAGTACACATCTAAAGGATCGAAAGTGCCTCCTAAATCACTACACTTTCAGGGAGAAACATCTCGCAGTTCCCTACTCAATCTAGAATCTCTACAAATGGATAGAAAAAATCATGAATGGAGTGCAACTTTTGAAAAATACGACAATAGAAAAAGCCAAGAACATGAATATATCGATGAAAAAGAAGAACCCACATTTGGATGTCCTCCATTTGGATCAGACAGTGAGGGGTATATCCCTGAATATGAGTACGATAAACTCAAATAGAGCAAGAGGTTCCACAAGATACTGGAAAGGATAATTGATAAGGATAAAGAGAAATACTTTCTCCATTTAGCATCCACTGGTGTAAAATTACCCAAGGATTATGATGTGGAACAACTAAAAGAAAAGGAGATACCAACTCCTATTTCTATTCTCACCAAACAACTTACCTTAATTCAAACAGAGCCTGCGAATGTCAAGCAAGAGAAGGCTAAACCCAAAAAAAAATACTCGGTGGACTCCATTTGTCCATTTCCTTTTGACAAAAGTATCACTATGGTTCTATTTCCTCCCAACATGGCACAACCAAAATATGAGAAGTATACGGGAGAGACCAATCCACATGACCATGTTTGAGATTTTTGTGCTCTTATCATAGAGTACATGCATGAACCCACTTACCTCATGCGACTATTTCCTGGAAGTCTAGGAGGCAACGCCATGGAATGGTTCTCAAAACTTACACCCAAGGTCAAAACTTTTGAGAAGCTAATACAACAGTTCATCCAACATTACTCCTATAATAGCCAACATGACGTAACTATGATGGATCTATGCAACACTAAACAGAAGATTGGTGAATCCTTTACCCACTTCCTACAAAGGTGGAGGAAAATCTTTGCATGGTATTCAAGAGCCATTCTCAAACTCAAAAAAATGGAAATCTTTGTCAATAACGTGATACCAGAATTGAACTATGCATTTCAGATGCAAGATTCCCCTAGCTTCGATAGGATGATCAAGAACATCCTCTGTATCAAGGAAATTATGGTAAAAAGGGGGGAGATCACTCTTCAAAGTGAAAACAAACCTAACAAATCCAACTCCAAACCTAAATGGTGGAAATAGAACAAAAATGTTGTCAATGATGGTGTAGTAAACGCATCCAATGTTGGCCCTAAACCTGAAGTATTCAATTTAACTGATAGTATGCAAGCGAGAAAATATGCCAAGGTAACGACCCCCATACCCAAAGCAAACAATGATAATAGCAAGGGTCGGACATGGACTTCAAAACCTCAAAGAACATTCACTCCTTTGGGAGAGCCTCTCAAGACTATTTTGAAGACACTTTTAGACAACAAAGTTCTCACAATCCCAGATTCTCAACCATGGGAACCAACGGTTAAACCAAGGTGGTGGGATGATAATTCCTACTATGTCTTTCACAAAAACAAAGGACAAAAGACTAATAATTTCCTTAAGCTTAAACATGTTATTCAAGACCTTATCAAAGGAGGAAAGATCAAAGTGGAGGGACAAACTACCAATGAAGATCATACAACATTCAATAAACCATTCCCTAACTACAACAAAGGGGAAACATCTAAAGGAAAAGGAAATGAAGTAAACTACACCTACTCCAATAATGATAACGTGATTAATATGCTAGACATTAAAACTGAATCAATTAATGTGGTCACAATAAAAGGTGTTTCTTTCCAAATGAATGCGGTGACTCGGAGCCAAGAACAGGTCATGATCAAAGGAACCAATTCTTCCCCAAAACCAGCATCAAAATCCAAAGTTCCTATCATTACTATTCCTAAACTAGCATTAAAACACATGGTAACTATTCCTGTAGCAAAGTATGACTTGGTGGACCAATTGCAATGAACCTCTGCCAAAATTTCCATTTTTGAATTGCTTAAAATATCCAAAGTGCATAGGGAAGTCCTGGAACAAGCCATACAAGCCTCAAATGTACCAAAGGACCTTGATATAGACAAATTCCAAGTGATGGTCAATCATATCTCAGCACCACATTAACTCTCCTTTTCTGAAGAGGATGATAAATTATTGACACATCCACATAATCAACCCCTCCATATTAAAGTCCTCATTCATAAATCCCATGTTAGACAAGTATTGATAGATGGAGGTGAAAGATTGAATATTTGTACACTTAATTTGATCAAGAAATTGGGTCTCTTAGAAAAAACAATTAACTCTAGAAGCAAAATAACTATCAAAGCTTATGACAAGGAAGAAAGATCTTCTAAAGTTCTTATTGTTTTACCCATCAGAGTAGGACCAATTGAAAGGAATGTTGTATGTCAAGTTCTGGATGTACCCTTGGCCTACAATATCCTATTAGGGAGACCATGGATTCACAAAATGCAAGCTGTGTTGTGTACTTACCACCAATGTATCAAGTTTCCACATAATGGGGTGGAAGTAACAATTCCTGTGGATGCTAATTATACTTGTAACAATATCAAAGTAGGTAGTATGATTCTACATAACAAGGAAGCTATGGATGAGATTTCTCCTAAGACCACTAAGGACATGGTTATGAAGAGTTTTGGAAAAACCTTAAAACTTGAAGAAATAGGTATGGGAGAATACAAGCTAGACATGACTCCGTCACTGACAAAACTTCTAGTATCACCAATATCCTATGGAAAACCTTGCGTGACATTCACACCTACTACATCTAAGGAGATAGAAATCCACAAAGAAACTGGCATGGTAAAGGCATCCACATCTTCTTTAGATAACATAGAAGAACATGCAGTCTTGGATTGGCTTTACAAAGGAGAACCGATGGAAACTGAGGTCAAACATGTAGAGATATCCATAGAACAGTATTAAAAAGGATATGATCTCCTCAATAAAATGGGATACAAAGGAAAAGGACCTCTAAACGACATAGGAAGAGGAATTATTGAACCTATACACATGGAGTTTAGGAATATCAGAGACAAAATAGGACTAGGTTTTAATACTGAATCTGACAAACCTACCTCAAAAGATAGTCCGATCTCTGACAAAGGGAGTGATGAAATAGATGAGATAGTGATAGAACCATGGCCTTATGAAAGATTTTTACATATTGGCATAGAGAGCCTCGGATATCAAGGAGAGCACTATGTACCAAGCTTTGAGGTACCACAAGATCTTCATACCCCTTTTCTCTCAAAACCTACTATTCAAGAGGTAGGAGACATAACAACAGTGGATCCAGAGGTACCATTAATAGCAACAGCTACAGAGAGCACACCCTGACGGCCAGAGTCACATCCTGACTGGGGGTAGTTAGTCACAATCACACATGTCCTTGATCTACCACACTTTGATCCACAGATACCTAACTGAGTACACCAGATAACTATTGTTGAATACTTAAATAGATCTGATGATGAAAAGACTGACTCTCATGATTATGAATGGGATGAGCTATCTGTCGCCATAGAAGACATTGAAATATATACAATTTACATGTTTGTTTCTCCCTCAACACCTTGTGAACATTCTAACACTACTCCTAACAATAGTGATATTCCTGAAGTAGAGGAAGAGTTCCTTCCCCCAATCATTGATGGAGAGACTGGTGTTCTCACAACTCTGGAAGAATTTTAGAGGTGACAAGAAAGTATCCTCCTCTTACAAAGAGATGATGATGAAATTTCTACTGACGAGTCATTAGATTTTGGTGCACAAATAACTAACAATGACCCTTTTAATGATGATCTAGCTCTTATCGATCTAAACATCGAAGAATTTAACTTAGCAGGACTTGTCATGTCAATTAATGTTCATGTTGCTAATGCGATGCTATCCTTCCCAGAGTCTGACTCCTTATCTTTGATAAATCTAGACCTAATTGATTGGACTAATATAGATCCTTCTCCTATCCTCAACTTTCCCAATGACCACACCATGGCTTGCTATCTAAACACTTGTGAACCCTATCCTTCTTCCACCAATGAAAGGAGCATGAACATGTCGTAGGAGGATATCAAGTTTATTAGTCAAAAATTGAAAAAAAAAAAAAAAGGGAATTGACGATGAAAACTACGTTGTGGCAGTGTCGGATCCTAAAATAGTTAAAACAAAAGATGCATCTAATGGTGAAAACCTCTTAGAGGTACCAAAGGATGAGATTCTTGATATCCTCCCCAAGAAATTTTAGGAAAGGTCTTCAGTTCTGATAAAACCAACACAGCCAGTTAATTTGGGCATAATTGAAGATCCTCAAATAGTACACCTAGCACAATCTTTGTCAGAAGAAGAGAATACATAGTTCACAGAGTTCCTAAAAGAGAAGAAGATGAACTTCACATGGTCTTATACAGATATGTCTAGACTAGAGCCTGATCTAATTATGCACCACTTATCTATAGCTCCTGGGATCAAGCTCGTGAAACAAAAACTTAGAAAGATGCATCCTCATGTTGCATTTCTAGTAAAAGCGGAGCTAGAGAAATTGTTAAAAGCTGGATTTATCAGAGTCATTGCCTATGTAGGATGGATCTCCAATGTGGTCCCCGTGTCTAAATCTGATAAATCTATCAGGATATGTACAAACTTTAGAGACTTAAACAAGGCATGTCCTAAGGATGACTTCCCCATGCCTAGCATTGATATGATCATAGACCTCACAGCAGGCTACCAAATGTATTCACTAATGGATGGTTTCTCAGGCTATAATCAAATCAAAATTACCCCTAAGAATCAAGAGAAAACTGCATTTACATGTGCATGGGGAACCTTTTGCTGGAATGTCATGCCATTTGGGTTAAAGAATGCTGGTGCAACATATCAAAGAGAAATGACTAGTATATTCCATGATATGATGCATAAAAATATGGAGGATTACATGGATGACACCTTAGCTAAATCAAAAGAAAGAAGCACTCATATTGCCGACTTAAGAAAGATATTGGATCAAATGGAGCAATTTCAACTCAAGCTCAATTCAAAGAAATGTGTCTTTGGGGTCCAATCAAGAAAGCTCTTAGGGTTTATTATTTCAGCAAAGGGAATTGAGGTAGATCTTGCAAAGGTCAAAGCTATTCTAGAGATGACTCCTCCATGAAACATCAATCAAATGAGGACATTACAAGGGAGACTCCAATCAATTAGGAGGTTCATGTCACAACTTGCTGACAGACCACAACCCTTTACCAAATTACTACATAAATGGGTCACCTTCAAATGGGATGAACACTGTGAAGCCAATTTCAGAGAATTAAAAGGGTACTTGGCTACTCCTATTCTTATGACACCTATTCATGGAAAACCCTTACTCCTATATATTTCAGCTATAGCTACATCACTAGGAGTATTTCACACACAAGAGGATGAAACTAAGAAAGAAAGAGCTATCCACTACATCAGTAGAATGTTAGTCTCCTATGAGCTTAATTACAACATTATTGAGAAAGCATGCTTAGCAGTTGTCTTCGCATCAAAAAAATTGAGACACTACATGCTCTCACATACAGTAAGGCTCATTGCTAAGATCGATCCTCTAAAGTACCTTTTAAGAAAAACAACATTAACAGGGCGTCTAGCGAAATGGGTCCTCATTCTAAGTGAATTTGACATTAAGTATGTAGACATGAGGGCTATTAAAGGACAAGTCCTCACAGATCAACTAGTTGATTCACCACTTCAAGATGATGAGCCTTTAAAGATTGAATTTCCTAATGAGACCATTATGCATTTACCTGAGTATCCATGGAAGATGTACTTTGATGGTTCTTTCACACAACAAGGCTCTAGAGCAGGAGTTCTATTCATAAATCCTCAAGGCTACAAGATACCCAAGTCTTACAAATTGATGTTTCCATGCATGAAAAACATTTCTGACTATGAGGCATTGGTAAATGGTCTTAAGCTTGCCATGGAGTGGAAGATTGTAGAGTTACACGTGTATGGTGACTCCCAGCTCATTATCAATCAAGTTAATGGAGATTACCAGATGAAATATGAAAAGTTAATACCATATCAGCAACTGGTTGATGACCTAAAGAATTACTTTGTCTTCATCACATTCCAGTAGATACCTAGAATAGAGAACAAAGTTGAAGATGCTATGGCTACATTGGCATCCATGTTACAACTAGAAGAACATCAATTACACTATGAATTCTTGGTGGAAGAACTCTCTTATCCTGCCTTTGATACCCTTAAATACCAAGTAATCTATGCTTTAAACACCCCAGACCAATCTCGGTATGCTAATATCATTACTTACCTTACTGACCAAACTATTCCCCATGATCTATCCTGAAATGAGAAAAGAGCCCTAATTAGGAAAACATCGCGTTATGTCCTCATAACTAATAAATTATATTGATGAGGTCTTAATGGTATGCTTCTTAGATGTTTAGAACTTGAAGAGTCTGATCGTGTGTTAAAAAAAGTCCATGAAGGTGTATGTGGATCACATTCGAACGACTTTTCACTAGCAAAGAAACTGCTCCGAGTAGGCTATTACTAGCCTACCATGGAAAAAGATGGTATTCAGTTTTCCAAAACATGTCTTAAATGTTAGACACATGGAAATCTCATCCATGCTCTTGCCAGAGAACTTATACCTTTCATTACACATTGACCATTTCAGCAATGGGCCTTTGACTTGGTTGGACAAATATATCCCAATTCTTCAAATGGACACAAGTTCATTGTTATAGCCACTGAGTATTTTATGAAGTGGGTCGAGGCTGTGCCGCTAATCAAAGCCACTGGAAAACATGTTGCTATGTTCATTCTGAACTACATTATCTGTAGATATGGGATACCTTCTTCAATTATAATAGATAATGGGGGCCAATTTAAAAATCAAGACATTGATGACCTTTATGAACAGTTCCACATCACACAACACTGCTCCTCAATCTATTGTATGAGTTAATTTTGGCCTTCTAAATCAACCACACACTTCAACATAGTCCTTCTTCACCAGGTACAGCCAAGACTGAATATGAGTTATTCATCCTGACCGTCTGCGTGATTCGACCTGTTGCCTTCTATCTAGATGGAGTTTTGAAATTTGCTCTCAGGACGAGGGCCTCACAACTATGGACCATCTAAGAACGAAGGATTTTAATCATGATGAACAATGCAATGCAAAGATTATGCAAGATTACACTAATGAATTGAAATATGCAATATCACCTAAACATGAATTCTACATGATTTCAATGCAATTTTAATCTATAAATTGAAACTATTCTACTTTGCAAATTGAAATTAAGCTATATGAGATTATGAAAA
>MU223671.1:648287-668132 GCA_018584345.1 Thuja plicata
TAGTAGTTTCCCTTTTAGGGTTTCGGTATCCTTTATAAGGATTGACCGCTTTGTATTTCAGATCAAGGAGATCATTTTGTAATTCATTATTGTGTTAATAGAAATTTATTCTGTCACAATGGATTTGTAGTCTCTGGCCTATCAGCCGCCATAGCCATTCTTCTGTCTTCTCTCTTCTGTCTGCTTCTTCTTCTTTGTAACAACTTTGCATGCAGGTGTTCTTGGGAAGATTGCAGTTTAGCAATCTTAACACTATAGACCCTATTTTCCCTAAGTGTGATCATAACCCCAATTATGTTCAAACGACCTTGTTACTGCTTGACATAATTCTTTTGAAATTAGTTTAATCTCCTAAAGTGATCAAATCACTAAATTAATTAATTTTAGCCAAAATCAAAATCAATCAAATACATGGCTAAAAATAATTAATTTGCTAGGAATTAAATAAAGTCCTAAATCAATTTCTCACTTGAAAATGAACCCATTCCCCTAGCCTAATTAATTTAATTAAATTGGCTATACTCCTATTGATTATTAAAAAGAAATTAAATGTTTAAATAATTAATATCCCTATTTTTGAATGAATTAAATAAGTTTTTATTCATTTCATTAATATTCCTCTAAACCCCTAGCCTAACCCACTTCAACCACCTTGACCATGGGTTCGAACCTATCCTAACTCATTCACCCTTGCTAAATCTAATTCTTATCCTAATTCTATCCTAACCCACCTCCTAATGTTGTCAAATTCCATTAAGGAATTATTAAGGACTCCACCCACTTGAGAAAGTCAAGGAATCTCAAGATTCCTTTCCTCAAGTCCACCTTCTCAAGCTTGCCTTACACCCTTCCCATGCTTATTTAAGGCTCTCATTAATGCCTCATTAATGAAGATTCCTTAAGCCCATGCATCCACCATGCCTCATTAATTCCCAAGGAATTAATGCCTCTTACACTTCATTAATGAGTTTTTCAACTCCATTAATGCACCTTGTCCTCCCTCTCTCTCCTCATTCTTCTATAAATAGAGGGTGTTTTTGAGCACAAATAAGCCCATAATTTTAGAATCAAATGCATTGTTATGCTGTTAGAATAAACATAAATTCATATCATCTTTTAGATTTCATGTTTATGCATTTTTATTATCATGCTTTTTATAGCTAGAATGCATGCTTAATGGTTAAATAGTTTGTTTTTAACTCAACTATTTCATTCTAAGTTGTATATGTCACTGATAGTAGCATAATCTAAGGGTTGTTATGTTGCTTATCATACTCTTCTTAGTTAGAAAGAAATAGGTCAATTTTAGTTGCTTTATATGCTCATCTAACCATATTTTCCACTAATGCAATGACCTATTGAAGTGTTGTGTCACAGGTAATAGGTGCAATAAATCACACACACAAGTCTTAGCATGCATGAATGGATTTTTAGAAATGTTTATTGCACTGGTATTATCACAATAGATAATTAATGGTTCAAGGATCTTCATATGCATACCTTCCAGTAATTGTTTGATCCATGCAATATTAGAGCAATTTGCAGTAGCAGCCACATATTCTACTTCTATAGTAGACTGAGAGATGCATCCTTGCTTCTTTCTTATCCATGTGACAAGTCTTTCACCCATGAAGAAATCTCCTCCATTTGTGCTCTTTTGGTCATTAATATTTCCAGCCCAATCAACATTTGTATAGACTTGTAGCTCAAATTTTCCTTCTCTCTTGTACCATAAGCCATAGTCCTCGGTGTTCTTTAGATATCTCAAAATTCTTTTGACAATAGTCATATGTTATTCTTTGGGATTAGCAGAGAATCTTGCAACTATCCCCACTGCATGTGTTATATCTGGTCTGGTGTGAACAACATAGATTAATTTTCCAATCATTGATCTATATAAGGTCTGCTGATTTACCTCATTTGTCTTATCTTCTTTTGTCATCTTGCATCCAGTAGCCATAGGTGTTCCAATTGGTTTAGAATCTTCCATCTTGAATATCTTTAGCACTTCCTTGATGTATTTGGACTGAGTGATGTATATGCCTACATCTTGTTGAAGAATTTGTAGACCAAGAAAGAATTTGATCTTTCCAAACATAGAGATTTCAAATTCTTTTCTCATTTCATTATCAAAGGATTTGTATAACAATTCATTTCCCCAAAAATGATATCATCAACAAAAATTTCAGCAATCAAAATATTACCATTGGTATCTTCTTTTAAGTACAAATTGCTATTTTCACTTGTTCAAACAAATTTTATGCTAATGAGATATGAGTGAAGTCTTTCATACCAGGCTCTCGATGCTTGTTTCAATCCATACAAGGCTTTGTGTAGTCTACATACCATGTTTTTCTTCTCTGGATTAAAAAACCCTTCTGGTTGTTCAATTTATACCTCTTCCTCCAATATTCCATTTAGGAATGCAAATTTGATAGCCATTTGGTATACCTTGAATCCTTTAAATGTAGTATAAGAAAGTAAGATTCTAACTCCTTCTAGTATATCAATGGGTGAAAATTTTTCTCCATAATCAACACCTTCTTCTTGTGCATATCCCTTGCATACTAATCTTGTTTTGTTTCTAGTGACTTCTCCATTCTCATTCAACTTGTTTCTGAATATCCATTTGGTACCGATGATATTCTTGTCATCTGGTCTTGGTACTAGTGTTCATGTATTGTTCTTCTCAATCTGTTCTATTTCCTCATTCATAGCATTGACCCATTCTTCATTCTCAAGTGCATTGTAAATAAATTTAGGCTCAAAATCACAAAGTAAACATCTAGTTTTAAGTGACTTACTTCTTGTTCTTTTTCAAGCCTTTTTGTCTCCTATGATTTGATTCTATGGATGATGTCTTCTGACATACTTGGAAAGTTTCAGTCCTACTCTATATTCATCATTCTAATTATCTTCTTCACCTTCATTTTCATCTCCATTGTTCAGAACATCATCTTGAGTATTATCCTGATCATCGGTAATTGCAACCTGATGCTCGGGTGCAATGTTCTGATGCTTGGGAGTGACACACTGTTGCTCAAGTAGAGTGTCAGGTTTTATATAAACAAACCTATTGTAGTCATATGGTTCCTTTTTTTTCTTTCCTTATCATTCTTTTCTACAAATTCATCTATTTTCACATTTGCACTTTCAATGATTTTGTTAGATGACTTGCTAAGACATTTATAAGCCTTGCTTTTGGTTGAATACCCTAGGAAGATACCTTCTTCACTTTTGCAATCAATTTTTCCATTTCTATCATCCTTCAATATATAACATTGACTACCAAAGATTCTGAAGTAACTTACATTGGGTGTATGACCATACCAAAGCTCATATGGTGTCTTTTTTGTGTATTTATTCAATTGTACTCTATTTAGTATATAGACAATAGTACTGACACCTTCCCTCCAAAATGTTTCAGTGATGCTTTTCTCAATCATCAATGTTCTTTCACAGTCAACAATTGATCTATTTCTCCTCTCAGCAATTCCATTTTTCTATGGTGTCCTTGGTGTAGAAACCTGTCTCTTAATTCCATGCTCATTGCAATAGTTAGTAAATTCTTCTGAAATAAATTTCCCTCCTCTATCTGACCTTAAGAATTTTAATTTATTTTCACTTTTTTTTTACTAATTCTTTGTACCATTTAAACATCTTAAATGCTTCTGATTTATCTTTTAAAAACATGACTTTCATCATTTTAGAAAAGTCATCAACAAAGAGAATGAAATACCTATCTCCACAGTAGCTCTTTGTCCTCATCAGTCCACATAGATCTGTATGGACTAATTCTAGAATTGCAGTAGATGTATGGGGTTTTCTCTTGAAACTATACTTTGTCATCTTACCTTTTTGACAATTCTTGCACATGATATGCTCGGTCTTAGTCATCGTCGGTAAGCCTCTGACATTCCTTTTGTTTCTTATCTTTATCATGTTGTCAAAGTTCACATGACACAGTATTTTGTGCCATAACCATAAGAATTCACTTTTGACCATCAAGCAAGTGGTGTTAGTGTCATCAAGATAGAAAAGGTTACCTTTTGTCTGCTCACTGGTACCAATCAACCTTCCTGATTCATTGAAGATATTTGCCTTCTTATTTTCAAATGCTACCCTGTAACCTAAATTGTTCAACTAAGAAACTCTTAACAAATTGTAATTCAGTCCTTTAACCCAGTAAGCATTTTCACATTTTATCAGGTTATTCAACATTATGGTTCCTTTACCTTCAATTGGACAAGGTGTATGATTTCCCATTCTCACTAAACCACCATTATAGTCTTCAAAAGTCTCAAAATTTTATTTATCACCGGTCATATGGTGAGTGCAGCCACTATTTATGATCCATACATCATTTTTACTAACTTTAGATATGAGTGCAGTTTCTACATACCTTTCTTCATCTTCATTTGAATCATCCTTCAAGGCTACAAATCCCATCTTGATGTCTTCTTCTGATTTGGTGTCAGTGTCACCAGCTCTGTTCTTAGCTAGGTAACAAGCTTTCTTCCCTTTGTCCTTGTAGTCTCACGTGTCTCTCTTGTCAGATTTTTAGTTGCTCCAGTAATCTCTATTTTCACCTTTATCAAACTTCTTCTCATATGCTCTATCATTTCCTCTGTCATCTTTTCTTTAGTTTGGACATCTTGCAGCACAGTTTCCAACTTCTTTACAATTGAAACATACAATTGGTAATTTACCTTTGTATCTGCTTTTGTCTCTCTGCAATCTTCTAGCCATAAGTACTTCAATTTCATCAAGTCCTTGATCTTCATTATCACTGTCACTATCATTTCTAATAGCATGTCTATGACTTGAGTTACTTATCTTTAGAGAATATTTGAATGCAAATTCTATGGATGGTAAGACACTATTGTCAAAGTTATTCATCTCAAATGAAATTAGTCTACCAATCAGACTATCTAGAGTAACTGTAATGTTTGCAACTGCTCTCATTTCTTGAATAGCAGAAATTCTAATAGCATAAACATGCAATAAGGTTCTTAATATTTTTCTTACCACTGTCTCCTCTTCAAGTACACCTCCAGCTCCCCAGATAGAATTTACTACCTCTTTGTTTCTACAGCTATACTGAGTAATTTTTTCTCCTTGTTTCATTCTTAGGTCATCAAACCTCCCTCTTAGGCTTTTTGCCTTTGCTCTGAGTACATTGGTATCTCCTCCATGTACAAGCTTCAGTTTATCCCACATTTGCTTTGCAGAGGTGCTGTTTTTGACATCTTCAAACTCAGCATCGAAGAGTGATGATGCAAGTTCTATCATCATGCAGTTATGCTCATGCTTGACTCTTAATTGCTCAAGAGTATGAGGTCTCGTAGGCAACACATATTTTGTATCTAAGTATTGAACAATATAATTTCCAATACCTAATAGGTGGATTCTTATTTTTATTTTCCATGATGCAAAGTTTTCTTTATTCAACTTGGGCACATCTCCTCTGTTCGTCTTGTGATCTTTTGCTTGAGCTGTTAAACTCCCTTTCTAAGCACACAAGCTTTGATACCAATTGTTAGTAATAACTAAGAGGGAGGGGGATGAATTAGTGGCCTAAAACATATTCCAATAATCAACCCTTAAAACTTAGTACCACAATATTATACCTCTAGTTATCTTCAGTCCTATCAGATGAATGCCTCCAAATACTTATATCAATTCACTATTGCTTGAAATGCTTTGTAAAACCTTCTACTATAGATTTACCAAATAACAGTATGTTAATTTACTAAAAGACAATAAATTATCTAGAGTATACCGATCAATCCAATTAAGTTAAGTGTAATGAAAAACACTAAAGTAATGACTCATAAACACATTGACACATGGATTTTTAACATGGAAACCCTGTTAAGGGAAAAACCACTTGGGACCGGTAACCCAAAATTTTCACTCTTCTAAAGTGAGCTCGATGAAGATCCAACCTTGTTAAAGGTTAAAAACACATTTTTAGGTGTGACCTTGTCAGAGGATTTAAAATTTTAGTCTGTCACTTGATATCATGCATCTCTATGCTACCATCCTTGATCAAACACTCACTTGGCCTATCAATAGGTACCTGTCATCTCATTCTATCTTCATGATCAAAATTTTTGATACTCCATTGGATGTATCTCAACATAGAAAGGATATTTAAATCCCACTCAGTTAAGAGACTTTCTAAATCAATGGTTAAGATGAAACAATATGATTTGTTCACATATACAACTTATACTTGCAGATTTTTCAGATTTATTGTAATCTCACAAATCTATTCTGATCATTATAACTCTATTTATAACTTTTCTCCACTTTGATTCTGCTTGGTGATTCTTTTCTTTGTTTCTTGGTGTCCATACAATTCTTTAGCTCTTTCCTCAGCTTGTTGATCAACACTATATGAAGTTGCTCTTCATCAGTTTCTCTCTAGCATCCTCTTGTTCATTCCTTCACCCTCACCCTTTCGTAGTGAATTGAGTTGTCTCTTAAATAGACATGATATCACCATTGTTAGGTTCTTGATCTTCTTGATCTTGGCGTGATCCACAATTCTTTCTAATCACATTTAAAGAAAAACTCATTTTTTATCTCGCTAAGATCCTCTTGCCAACTGGACAAATCAGCTTTAAATCATTCACTTATCTCTGGCTTATCTTGTCGATGAAAACAATGATAACTACCAGTTAAATCTATATTTAGCTCTTCCAGCTAGATATTTTGTCATTTCTAAACTCAAGTTAATTTAGGTTTAACTCTCTAATAGCATTGGTCAACACTCCAGTTCTCCTCAGGCTTCTCTGTTGGTTTACACTATGTTTTTGGCCATCGGGTTTGCTTGTGATTTTTCTTGTCGGTAATGCTCATCAGTTTTCTTTCTTGGGAATCACTGTGACTTGTTTGTCAGTGATCTCTATCCGTCGGGTTCCACTAACTGTCGATATTTGTAGTCACTATCTAAATGCTTGTCTTTTATGCATAACAAAAAGCATAATCTTTATCTCTCTAATTATCTGTAGTCTTTGACACTTTGATTATAACTGATTAGATTATATCAAGTTGACATCAATGAAAATACAATCCATTAACTGATTTAATGTCTTGCATTATCCTTCTATATTTTGGTTATCAACTTAACATCTTTAAACATTCAATCAGTAACATGTCATCAGAAAGTGCAGTCCACGGATAGAGATGAACTCTGAGAGAGCTAAGGAGGAAGTAACAATTGAAATCAATCATGTAGGGGATGGTTTATCAATTCAGGTAGTATAATAATCGTACATCCTATTAAAATATTTTGAGTGATTAAATGTATTTTCTATAACTGAGAATAAATAGGTCTAGGAACTTCCAGAGCTGTAAAGAAAAGACATAATTGCTAGGTGTGGTGGACATGTTGCCTCCATGCTTGATAGTTGACTATTGGGAGTTGTTGATTTGCACAAAGAAGAGATAAATACGCCACTTGTATTGATTTTTAAGTGTGTTTTTTTCCAAAGAAGGGTTCAAAATAGATTATTTGATAAGAGTGTTTAGAATCTGGTGTGAGAGAAAAGGATTTCTGTAGATGATGCTTCAAGAAGTTTTTAAGGACTGTGATGATATGCTAGTCAATGTTTTATCCTATAGGTATGGAGGTATTGAAAGGTCCTTTGATGGGCATGGAGGTATTTAAATGATCAAGTGCAAGAGAAGGCTTTGTATTATTCTTGCAAATTATTCCAATCTCTATAGGTGTCACTCTTATTCTCTGTAGGTAGGAGGGTTTAGAAGGTGATCCAAATAAAACATCAAGAGATAATTCCATGAAGGAATCATGTAGCCTTTGAGGATCAATTTCAAAATCTCCTCTCTCTCGAGGGAGGGTCTAGCATCTTGCATCCGCTGGTCCTCTGTGACATTGACCATCCACGTGCAATAGTGGCAAGGCTCACAAGTTTGGTAGGCTTGCTAGAGCCCTCTGGCCTTGGGAAAAAATGGAAGACAAAAATACAAGAAGACAAAATGGAAGAATAACCATTCTAGCTGGAAGATGATTCTCTACAACCAATTTATGGAATCTTTTCACATTTTATGTAAGATGTTGACCTGTAGCTTGTAGCATCTCTTTAATTATAAAAGAGATTTCAAGGTTGATCAACAAAGGCTAGAATTTTTTTTTTTTGGGGGGGGGGGAAGGGTGTAATTAGAGATTTCTAGGTCCTATAGTGTGCCGAGCTAAATACAAGGTTTCTTGTGTTTAATTTCATAAGTATGGGAGTTACATTTTGTGCATTAATATTGTAATATCTACTTTTTACTCTCTATCTCAAAGTGGCATGTACCTTCAAAATGGATTTATTTTATGATTATCAAACCACTCTTCAAATTGTGATCTACAACTATCTTAATCTCTTCTTAATTACTAATTTTATATATCTTCCTTTTGAGGCTACTTCTATTATGACTATCTTTCTCCTATTTATCTTCTACCTATTCTTCTAATTTATTTGCTGTTACAGAACTTTGATATTTGTTGTTGTTTTGAAAAAAAAAAAAAATTGTGTATAAGACTAGTCCCTTATCCTTATTAGGAATAGAGTCACTTCCCTCCAAATATTTATTTATAACTTTGCGAGACATGTTTAAATATACCCCTTAGATAAATCTATCAACTATTCAACTCTCAATGCAAGGTGTATCATCTTAAAATGGAAGCACTTCCATGTTAAGACTGTTTAGCCCTCCTTGAGGGGTGTTTTGGGCCATCATCATGTTATCCTATGATTTCTTCCCCTTTTCCATAATTTTTGTCTGTTTAGGACCCTGATTGGGCCCCTCCGAGCACTATTTTTCCCACCTGGCATATTTTACAGGGTTCCTGACCCCCTGGGTCAAGGTCAACCTCAACCTTGACCTAGGTCAAGGTCAACCTCAACCCTAACCTAGGTCAGGGTCGACCTTGACCTTGACCCAGGTCCCCCTTTTCCATTGGAAAGTTTTCCAGATGCAAGGAGAAACTCAAAAGTTTATTTACCCACTTCTGGGTCAGGTTTTTTGGGTTTTGAAGTGGCGACTCTTAAAATATATTTAATATAGGTCCACTTCTAGGGGTATAGGCCTACTTGGAATTTAATTTCCCTATGTCAGCCTCTCTAGAAGTTTGTGCCCTAGACTTGTATATAAGGAATCCTTCCTCCTCTCATTTTCTAAGACCAAAGCACATAAGACTAAGGACTTAACACACAAGAATATCAAGAAACTTATCAAAGAAATCGTCTACTTTGAAGCATCCATTGTTCTACATGCTTTCAAGCTTCCAAGTGTTCAATCAAGGTTGTCAATTCTTTTTCTCAAGTATTCAAGTTCTCCATTGAAGATCAAGGATTCAAGCATTCAATCCTTTGAAGGGATTTGGTTCAAGTATTCAAGATTCATCATTCAAACCCTATATCTAGCCATCATGGTGGTGTGATCTTCCTTCAAGACCCTTTGTGCATCCTCAAGATTCATTCATTATTTCTTCAAGGTGGATTCCAACCATATAATCATGGAGGTTTTGATTTGCATTTATGGTTTTTAATTTTGAGTCTAAGCTTTCATATTAACATACTTGTTTACATTTGAAATACAATTACATATCTATTGAATATCATAGCTTCATTGTTAGATCTACTTCTACTTGTATCATCTTAAAATGGAAGCACTTCCATGTTAAGAATGTTTAGCCCTCCTTAGGGGATTTTTTTGACCACCATCACATTGTCCCCTCATTTCTACATCCTCTCTCACTTCTGTGTCTGTTTAGGACCCTGATTGGGCCTCTTCGAACACCTCCCATCCCAATTAGCATGTTTTTTAGGGGTCCTGACTCCCTAGGTCAAGGTCAACCTCAACCTTGACCTAGGTCAAGGACAACCTCAACCTTGACCTAGGTCAAGGACAACCTCAAACTTGACTTGGGTCCCCCTTTCAAATCTGGAAGTCTGTCAACTATCAGAGGTCATCAAAAATTCATTTCCCGCTTCCGGGTTGGCTATTTTGGGTTCTAAAGGGACGATACTTAAATTGTATTTAATATAGGTCCTCTTCTAGAGGCATGGGTCTAATTGGAATTTAATTCTCCTATGTCAGCCTCTCTAGAATATTGTGCCCTAGTTTCATATAAAAGGAAGTTTTCTCCTCTCATTTTCTCTAAGTCATGTGAAGCAATAACCATTAAGAACTAATTATCTCTAAGTTCTAGGTGAAGAACAACTATCATCAAGAAAAAATTTAAAGCATCCATTTTTCTACATGTTCTCAAGCTTTCAAAGTGTTCAATTCTTCCTCTCAATCATTCAAGTTCTCCATTGAAGATCAAGGATTCAAGCTTTCAAGCCTTTGAAGGGATTTGGTTCAAGCATTCAATATTCATCATTCAAAACCCTAGATCTATCCATCATGGTGGAGTGATCTTCCTTCAAGATCCTTTGTGCATCCTCAAGACTTACTCAGTGTCCATTCTAAGTGGATTCCAAGCATATAATCATGGAGGTTTATGGTTTCTAATTGATTCCAAGCTTTCATATTTACTTACTTGTTTACATTAAAAATACACTTGCATATCTATTTGAATATCATAGCTTCATTATTAGATTTACTTCTACTACTTGCTAGCATTCTTTATTTCAATTATTGATTTCAAGGTTAATTCCTAAATTAGGGTTTGATTAAGGAAAACCCCTCCCCCAACAAACAAACCACTTTTTCCTGTAGGTACAAGTTTGGAACAACAAATAGGGATAGAGATTCAGATACCCTTTTCATAAAACTTTCGGGATCCAAAAATAGAATTTTAGTCTGGGATTTTTTAGGTCGATTGTGACCTAGGGCGCAATCAGAAATTCTAGCAAATTGTGACATTGACTTGAGGGTACAAATCAGAACTATTTTGGAACAAAAAAATATCTCTAGGTTTTGTTCCTCTCTACATTTCTATTCTAGATCAGGTCTCAGATTTTCTAGAAACTTGACACAGGCTTCAGAAAACAACATTCTTTAGATCTGCAATATTTCAAGGTTAGTGCATTTCTCCTATTCAATTCAATTAAAGTTCTTAATATTTCTAAAACTATCACATACTCTCTTCTATAAAATAGGAATTAGGGTTTCTCTCTTAAATCCATATCCTTAATAGGTTGATTCATTTGTGTATTGATCCTTTCCTTAGGCCGGTTAATCAATTTGGATCTTCCCTTTGAGAAATTTGGGATTAAAAGAACAATCCTACCCTCCTCACACACATATTCACACACACATCCATAAATTTTTTTTCTTAAATGTAAGATCTCTTATGCCACATTTTGATCACTCCACATTTTAGATCTTTACACTAATACTTGCTAGCATTCTCCATTTCAATTTTGATTTCAAGGTTAATTCCTAAAATTGGGGTTTGACTAAGGCAAACCCCTCCCTTAGCAAACAAAACCATTTTTGTTGCAAGTATAGGTATGGAACAATGACTCATAGAATAGATTTGGACACCCTTTTTGGAAAACTTCCAGGAACTGCGAACATAATTTTTGTCAGAGCAGCACAGGTCAAGGTCAACATAAAGGGGTCAAGGTCAAACTGCATTTGGGTTAAGGTCAAAATTCTCAGAAAATAAAAATATTTTTGGGTTTTCTCCGTCTCTGTGTTTCTATTCAAGATCTAGTTGCAAAATTTATAGAAACTCAGTATAGACACCATAAATTAGGTATTTCTAGATCTACTACATTTCAAGATAAGTGTTTCATTTCATCCTAATCTTTTAGATCTATTGTTTTACTTTAGAATTTAGAAATTCGACCCCTTCCCGTCTTTATCCACACACACACACACACACATATATCTTACACAAGGTAATTAGATATGCAACACACCAATTAGTCTCATCGATTTTAACTTCTCCTTGAGTAGGCCAATTAGACAAGAGCCACAACAACAACACTTCTCAAATGATTCTTTATTGTTCAAGTTAATGTGATAATAAATAGTCCTTTGTACAAAAAAAAAAATTAGCTTTCAATTCCTTAAATTGAAAATCAGAAATAATTTATTCGAAATAAATTTATCAGCACCACAATTGCAGAGAAAGAAGCTACATCTTTATATTATCTTCGCATAACTGAGTACATATACTTGATGTTTGTATCTCCAAAAATCTGATCTATATCTCCAAATTCCAATTTACTATGGTCTTGGTTTCTCCTTTATATAAAATGAGGAGAAGAAACAAGATTTAGACTGTTTCGATTGCACCCCATCATAACTATAATTACCATCATAATAATTCCTTTACTAAAAACATGAGAAACATAATGGAACAAAAGAAAAATAAGACACACCTTCAATAATCATCATAGTAAAAGAAGGGAACATGTAAACATTGGGTCACTCTTTTTTCACATCATGACCAATCTACTCCTTGTCATTGCTTGCCTATTCTTTCTCTCAAGACTTTCTTTTAATAGACCTCAGGTACTCTTCCACCCATTCTACAATCTGCACATGCATAGGCCAATTGTATTGGAGTATATTTGGCATGATAAGTACATTATCTTTCCATTTATTGTTGGCTATGGAACAAAATTCTAGCACAAATTTTGGAAACCTATTTTCAAGAACAATTTCTCTATCCAAGAACATGTTTAAATTATGTATTTTCAAATCCCTATCTTCCTTCAGATGTGAAATAATTCTAGGAATCATTTCCTTATAATCAATTTTCCACTCTTGAAGGCCTTGAATGCAACCTTCCTTGTCAACAAACTTAGGGATAGACTAATGTTCTATTGTGTGGAAGCAAGATATTTTCTCATTTATCCTTTTCTCCTCCACATCTATGTACTTAATTTCCTCCAAGATAGCACTACTCATTTCTTATGTTTCCTTTATCTTTGCAAGTGCATTTGGATCCCTTTGAGTAACTTCACCTAGTCTTGGAATCTCACAATGTGAGGGTTTCCATCTTTTAACAAGATCCTCTAATCATGGCCTATGTTTTTTGAATGTTTGTAGCATATCCAATAATATGTGATAACCATTATAAACCTCTTCATACTTACTCATCGCCAATTCAACCCTATGTCTTAGCACTTATTCAAGAGTATTAAGCACATGTTTTGGAATTTCTTGTGTGAGTACCTAATTGGCATCTTTCAGTACCTTGATTTATTTTTCATATTTCTATTTTTCTTCTCTCCAATTATTATCATATATAGCAATATCAATAGGTTTGGAAGGAGAATCCTTGTGCAATACAATATCTCTATTGTGATCACTTATTAATTCCCTTAACTATTGTTGAAGATTGGCCTTTTCTATATACATCTCATTTAGGACTCGGTTTATCTTTGTTTCCCTTGTGTGAGCCTATTCATTTTGTTCCTATATGTATTTTACTTGACCTTTATTAAAAATGACTCTATACATGAGCTTTGTTTCTGATACCAATGAGGAAGTATCTTCTATATTTTGAACCACAACCATTCCATCATTCACTTTGACAATGTCATGGAGCTTGGATTTTTGGGGGCCTTTAAATCTAACCCATGTAGAAAGAACCTCAATCTTTGGATTGTATCTTGACCAACTTATTTTCTCATCAGTATCAAATTCTGCCACAAATTTGGGGTCATCTTTCTTTGTAACGTCATCAAGAAAAAAAATGCTTCAAAGAGAAACCTAGAAAAATTAACATGTTACTTTTGAAAATCATTTTCCTAGCTTCATCATGAGTAATGTTGACTTCATCTAATTTCATGTCCTTGAGGGCTTGGTTGATAATTTCCTCATGCAGGAACTTATAATCCCTCATTACATTTAGCTATTTATTTTACTCGAATCCATCATTTTCATTTGAATCCAGAATTCCTTAAATTATTGAGATTCAATTAACTTTTCATCCTCTAGGAACTTGGTTTATATATCCTCTCTTTCATCAAAAAATTAATTTGATTGTTCCTCCTCCTAGAGTTGAGCTTTGTAACCATGCACTTCCTGTTGGAATACCAGTGGGATTCAAGATTGTTTACTTCTTCATCATTCCAAGAGCCTTAAGTGTACTGGATTCCTTTTCTATATCCACTTCTCCTTCAAAATAATCATAGGGTACAAGAGGTACCACCTCATCCCTTTTTTGCTTCTTAGTTGGAGCAGAACTAGGTGCAACTTCTAAATCTGATGAGTCATGAATAATCATTTTTTTATGCTTTTAAGGAGGAGGCTTAGCCTTTGATGTTACATCACTTGTGTCCTTTCCAAATAAATTTTCAAACTCTTTCAAACATAATTTCATCCTCTTAATTTTACGGGTCTCCTCACTTTGAAAATAGAGCTATCCTTTTTTCTTCATATCCTCTTTAATTTTCCTGAGGATGTTCCACTTATTTTCTCTTTGCATCACCTCATCAAAATTCATGCAATTTTGAGAAATATCCTCATTTATATTCATCTGATTCTCAATTCTTTTTAATAAAATAATTTATGTATCCCTTGGGGTCATATACCTTTCATCTCCATCTTCTAGATGGTATTCCTCTTTCAAATATTTTTGGAGATGATCAAGAGCATCAAAAGAAATAGAAAACCATGCATACTTAAATGTGTGAGGAAGAAAGGTCTCCTTAGTCCTTGGAGCTATGGATTCCTTTTCCAACTAGAGCATTTGCCACATGAACTATAAAAAGGCTATTCTTTCAGGAACACAGACCGGTAGCCTATGAGAAGCTTGGTTGCACCCATACAACCTAATAAGAATACGGTCCATCTTTAAGAATCAATCTGTAATGTTATGAGTATGGCCCTTCTCAAGATCATAGTCTAGTGGCCTTATAATTCTCCATATCTTGAGAGGAAACCTCTCAAATTGATATCCCAAGGCTATGAATATCCATCTAACAAATGAGTCCCAAAACATCCTAAAATTATAGTCTCTTCTATCTTTGTCCCATATGAGGCACCACAATTGGACAGGAAGCATATTTCCTTGATTGTCTATTCAAGTCAATTTAATACTATGTCTGAAAGCACTACTTTCCTAGAACAAGATCAAGTGACACAAAAAATAATAATGTTTAAAAACCCTTTTTTGTTTCTAGTTTACCAACTAGTTGTGTGTAAACCTTTCAAGTTCAATGGCAACATCAAACTCCAGGTTGACATTAGGGTTTTGTATCCACATGGACATAAATATCAAATCAATAGGAATTATGGGTTTGACATCATCACAACACACTTAGCACTAACCATTATAAGGAAAAAAAATTCATGAACCCGAAGTAAAAAATGGTGCAGTTCCCAAAATGGGCATATGCCTATCATTTACCCCCTCTCTCTAAAGTATGTCGCTTGCCGTAGGCCAAAAGACTTTACCAAATGCTCGTAATCAACTCGATATTGATCTTAGTAAATCTTTGTTAGAGCCTTCTTGTTCAAACCAAAATACTCTACTACACATGAATTAGTAATAACCAGGATAGTGATGCCATCAATCCCTCTCATTGTTCTAGTTTCCTTTTTATAATTTTGTGTTAATTTATCACTAAATTCAATGTCCAAAAACATGGAACTATGACTTTAGATAATTCCAAATTCCATGGGTTTTCCTTTGGAACTCCCTTGTCCCCGTTATTACAGAAATACCAGAACAAGGGTTGGCCTAGGACTTGTATTTTCTCATCCCTAGACTCTCCCCATAAGTTGTAAAATGAATTCTTAGCACCAGTATTCTCTGACCACGAAAACATATCTAATAAAGATTTTTGCATAGGAACATTGGGTTATTCTTCTTTAATTTTACCCTTATCCATAGTTTCTACGAATTCCTTCTTTTTAGGCATTGCTGAATTGAAATATTTCAAGCTTAGAGAGAAATTCAAACTTACTGGTTAGTTCCTGCCTATGAAATTTTTGAACTTCTACAACTAGTGTACAAGATCATTCAATTTCTCTGCACTTGATCCATTCCCATCTCAGAAATATTTCAAAAACTCAAATGGGAATTTGTGTACATTTAATCTGTGTACCATCTTTTATAATTCTGAGCTTATCGACATTTAATTTACTTCGAGTATCCACATGTGTTTTTTCATCACAATGAAGTGAAAGTTATTTCACTTTAATTTCCCCTTCGTCATATCGCAAGTCCATCTTTTCGCTTCAGGAAAGTAATGAAAAGCTTTCGCCATTTTGCAAGTGGTCACAATTGCCTTCACAAAATAATAATTTTTCATCACTTTGCAATGTCCTTAAAAATCACTTGTGAAATAGTGATATTTCACTGTATCACAACCCTCTATTTCATACCCTACAAAAAATGATGAATTCGTTGTTTTGTGGCCCCTCTTACTGGCACTTGAGAAATGATTAAATATATAGGAACCAAGGCAAATTTGATTACTAAGAAATTTTCAAATGTTATAATGACGCTTATGGTTTAATTTTGAGGAAAACAATACTCTTTTGGGATCAAGTCATATAAATCTCATGATGACCTATGAAAAAAGTTTTGATATAAGTTTTGACCACTCATGGGTTGAGATTTGCAAGAAAAAATTTGTAGCTTCAACCTTTGTAAAGGTCTCTCCCTACTTGATCAAATACAAAATGTTAGTGATGACCTCTGAGGGGTGACAGAGGGAATGAATACTCAAGATACTTCAAGTTTAAAGTTTTCTCAAAATTTAAAAGGCTCCAACATGGTTAAAATTCTTTGAATGGATAACAATGATTTGAATATGGATATAAATATAAAGAGGTATGAAAAATGCTATAGAAAAATTGATACATATAATATTTGGCCAAAAATAGGGTTTTTTTTTAAAAATTCGGGCTATGTAATGGGAGGGGATAACAATAAAGGAGTATAAGGCAATATTTTATCAAAATAGGGGGATTCTTTAGTATTCCATAAATGTACATGCTATAACCCAGGTTCACTAAGTGAAGCCCCCATGTGCTAAATGTGAGCTCCAAATCACCACCATGGAAGGAGAAAAAATATGAACAACTCCATGAATTTTTTCTATCTAACATGAGCTTTTGGAATCCACCATAAATACCATGGATAATATCCATGTGAGAGTGGTATGTCATGGCTTCCTTTGTAATATATTTTTATAATAATGTTAACACATAGAACATACACTAGAGTCCACAACCCTTTAAAAAATCCTTATGCAAATCTAGTTTTGATTAAAAATGTTGGAGAAAAAAGAAATCTAGATAATATTTTTTTTTATCACAAAGAATTCATTCAATCTATGTTACCAATTGGTGAGATATATAGCCTAAACCATCATAATATAAAAATCTGAAAATTGTTTTTGAATATGTATAATTAAATAATCTCAATATGGAATTGTGATGTATATGTTAAAATCTCTTTATGATGCTTAAATCAACCACTTTATTACACTTAACACAACCATCTTAGATGAATTTAAAATGATAATAAAAGGAACACAACATGAACTTCCTACGTAAATCTACAACATAAGATTCCAATAGACTTTAAAAGATCATCTCACATCACAAGATTTATGTGACACCTTTTTTGAAAAAAAAAACCAAGAAGAGAGGTTAAGCATGTCTTATTTTCAAATTATAATATATTTACTTCTATCACTCTTTTGGCATCGTCAATCTAACCAAATTTGTGTATAAATTTTTTTCTTACATCTCAACGCTCCCTCAAGAGCCTGAAATATAAGCTTTTGTTTATTATTTTTCTCTAATTACTACCACTTAAGAACATACCAAATAGTGGTTTCATCCCCTAATTTGGATGTTCAAGCTGGTTTCACATCACAACAATCCTCCTTGAAAAAAGATAAGCTTTCTTAATATAGGCCAATGTAGTTTGCAATGAAACTACCAACCTACACTATTTGGCCCACACCTAATTTGTTGTCAGTTCTAAGGCAACAAAATAAATAAATTAGTAATGCCAAAATTAATTTTGGGTATCAAAACAACTACATGGGAATTTGAGCACCCAAAACCACTTCAGTTTGACCAAGATTGTTTTCCCCAACAAATAGTTACTAGTTACGAGTAAATAATGTTTACTTGTCCCCAAAAGAAAAAAAAAAACAAAAACATTGTTTAGTAAAATCCTTACGGTAAAAAATTATTACCACTATTGACCATAAAACCTTCATCCCTTATGGGTGATTGTCAAATAATAGTAGCATTTTTTAAATACATAAGATTTAGAAGTTTGATGGAACCTTAATCTGAACAACCAATATTATTTATAGAAATCTAGTAAGGTTTAACTTATCCACTTCCCTAGATGTCTCTCTATGAGAGTAAATAATATATCTTCCTATGTCACATGGTTTTGAAACTTCAACTCCTTCAACCATTGGTGTCCAACCACTATTTCTTAAAGAGGACTTAGGTGGAGCCTCATCATTGATATTAGTCTTCGCTCTACAAAGAACTAAAGTTGACCATCCATCCTCCATTTTTATTTGAGTTATAGCTATCAATACTTGCTTGAGTGACCAGTTTGTTAAAATGAGTAAGTAGAGGGCCCTACCAAATATTTTTCTCAAGATGTTGACAATGATAGCAGGCATTGGGTAGGTTCAAATATTGAAATTTTGAGTGTGTCTCATTTAGATAAATTATGTATCAATTATCTCCTTTAAATATTAGGAGAGGTCAACTTCAACATAGGTCCTCTTCTAGAGTTTAAATGAAATTGTCAAGTTTCAAAAACTAGCATTTCTTAGTGAAGACGCTATATTGGTCAAGAAATTCGAGCAAGAGAAAGACAACCCAAAATAATCCACCCAAATAGGGACACAAATATAATTCTCATAAAAATGATGAAGTTTTGATTCTAAGGTGCCAAAACTTATAAAGATGCACAAAAAAATTAAAGACCAATTTTGAGGATACCCTCGATATGGATAGCCTTAGAAAAATGAAAAGGGAAATTTTTCATAGCATCAAGATTAATCTTTATTAGGAAACAAGCCTTTTCGACCCATTCCTAGAGAACACTTTGTGAGAACCCTCCCTATAAAATACCCTATCAAATTAATTGTTCTAGCCAATGACATGAACTATCAAACTCCAAAATGGGAAAAGCAACATCTAAAAGTATTTTAGTTAGTGTACATCATGCATACAAAATTCATGGATCCTTGAGTGTGAGATCTATTTCCATGTATTATCAACCATTCAACTCCAACAAAAAGTATAAAATTCCCAGAAAAAAAAGAAACTTTTATGATTAATACAAGATGCTTGCAAGCATGACAATCTAAAAAATATCATAAAAATATAGAACCTTTTTTTTTACTCTTAATATGAATGATCTCTTAATGAAGACTTTAAAATTTGATAATAATTAGATACCAGGCATCTCAGACCAACACATGCAATATTTCACACATATTACTTGTGTTCAAAACTTTAATATTATTTATACATTCTAAATTATCAATTTTTACATCACCTAGACGGAATTTAAAGGAAACCTAACTTTTACTGTCATCTAGAAACAATACCAAATTCAGCTCAAATATGAATGATCTCTTAATGAAGACTTTAAAATTTGATAATAATTAGATACCAGGCATCTCAGACCAACACATGCAATATTTCACACATATTGCTTTTGTTCAAAACTTTAATATTATTTATACATTCTAAATTATCAATTTTTACATCACCTAGACGGAATTTAAAGGAACCTAACTTTACTGTCATCTAGAAACAATACCAAATTCAGCTCATTTACACTATACACACACACACACACACACATATATGTGTATATATATATACATATATATGTGTATATATATATGTATATGT
>MU223671.1:680517-692582 GCA_018584345.1 Thuja plicata
ATATATACACACACACACACACACACACACACACACACACATACATACATACATATACATATATATACATACATATATATAATGACCCTTCCACAATGATACTTTAGACAAAAAAGGAGGTTCTTTTATGTTGTTAGAAGGAAATTTGACTGCAATGTTTTCTCTTTTTAAAAAAAAAACCAAATTAATCACATCAAAAAGATGGACAATATGTCGGCTATGAAAGACATTGAATCAAAATTATATTCTATTAAAAAAACAAACATGGTAGGCACGAGACCTGAAGTTTTGGGATGTATCTCCTTTATCTTGAATTCAATTTCTTTTAGAGATTGGAATTGAATTGCCTAATGCATCATTTTCATCCATACCATTTGCATTGAGAATATATTGTTTGGTTTATAATATCTGGAAATCACCTCCTTAAAACTCCTAAATTTCTTTCTAAGAATGATATCATCTCTTTGAGTTACTCCAACCAATTAAAACAAGAACAAGTTCATCTCTAAAAGTGCCCACTTATGCTAAAATTTAAAACATAACCATAAGTTTGACCCAATGAAAGAATACAAACTAAAAGAGAGAAAGATTTAAATGCAATTTCATCATATGGTAACATAACGCCTAACATTTTGGCTGAAATGATTCACTAAAACTAAAAATCTATAGCCTAAACCATTACCATTACAATAAAAAAATCTGAAAATTGTATTTGAATATCTATAATTAAATACAAATTTAATTTTGATTAAAAATTATTGGAAAAAAAGCAATCTAGATAATCTTTTTGTTAATCAGAAAGACTTCATTCAATCCATGTTATCAATTGGTAAGATATTAAACCATTACAATATAAAAATCTGAAAATTGTACTTGAATATCTATAATTAAATAATCGTAATATGGAATTGTGATGTATATGTTAATTCTCTTTATGATGCTTAAATCAACCACTTTATTTCACTTAACACAACCATCTTAGATGAATTGAAAATGGTAATAAAAGGAACATAACATGAACTTCCTATATAAATCTACAACATAAGATTCCAATAAACTTTAAAAGATCATCTCATATCACAAGATTTATGTGACACCCTTTTTGAAAAAAATCACCAAGAAGAGAGGTTAAGCATGTATTATCTTCAAATTATAATACATTCACTTCTATCACTCCTTTGGCATCTTCAATCTAACGAAACATGTGTAGAAATATTTTTCTTACATCTTAACGCTCCCTCGAGAGCCTAAAATATAAGCTTTTGTTTATTGATTTTCTCTAATTACTACCACTTAAGAACATACCAAATAGAGGTTTCATCCCCTAAATTGGTTGTTCAAGATGGTTTCACATCACAACAACCCTCCTTGAAAATATATAAGCTTTCTTAATATAGGCCAATGTAGGTTGCAATGAAGCTACCAACCTACACCATTTGGCCCACACCTAATTTGTTTTCAGTTCTAAGGCAACTAAAGAAATTAAGTAGTAATGCCAAAATTAATTTTGGGTATCAAAACATCTACATGGGAAGTTGGGCACCCAAAACCACTACAACGACCAAAATTGTTTTCCCCAGCAAATAGTTACTAGCTACTAGGAAATAATGTTTACTTGTCCCCAAAAGAAAAAAAAAACATTGTTTAGTAAAATCCTTACTGTAAAAAAATATTACCAGTATTGACCATAAAACCTTCATCCCATATGGGTGATTGTCAAATAATAATAGTAGTAATTAAATACATAAGATTTAGAAGTTTGATGGAACCTTAATCCAAACAACCAATGTTAGCTATAGAAATATGGTAAGGTTTAGCTTATCCACTTCCCTAGATGTCTCTCTATGAGAGTAAATAATAGATCTTCTTGGGTCACAGGGTTTTGAAACTTTAACTCGTTCAACCATTGATGTCCAACCACTATTTCTTAAAGAGGACTTAAGTGGAGCCCCACCATTAATATTAGTCTTGGCTCTACAAATAACTAAAGTTGACCATCCATCCTACATTTTTATTAGCTATCAATACTTGCTTGAATGACCAATTTGGTAAAATGAGTAAGTAGAGGTCCCTACCAAATATTTTCTCAAGAGGTTGACAATGATAACATGCATTGGGTAGGTTCAAATATAGGAAATGTGAGTGTGTCTCATTTGGAAAAATTATTTATCAATTATCTCCTTTAAATATTAGGAGAGGTCAACTTCAACATAGGTCCTCTCCTAGAGTCTAAAAGTATTAAAGTTTGGAATTGCTGCAAATGTAATAGCACTCTATATTTTAGTGAAGACGCTATATTGGTCAAGAAATTTGAGCATGTGAAAGACAACACAAAAGAATCCGCCCAAATAGGGACACAAACATACTTCTCATAAAATTTGATGAAGCTTTGATTCTAAGGTGCCAAAACTAATAAAGATGCACAAAATAATTAAAGACCAATTTTGAGGATAGCTTTGATATGGATAGCCTTGGCAAAATGAAAAGGGAAATTTTGCATAGCATCAAGATTAATCTTGATTAGGACACAAGCCTTTTCGACCCATTCATGGAGAACACTTTGTGAGAACCCTCCCTACAAAATACCCTATCAAATTAATTTTTCTAGCCAATGACATGAACTACCAAATTCCAAAATGGGAAAAACAACATCTGAAGGTGTTTTAGTTAGTGTACATCATGAAACATCTTGGATACAAAATTCATGGATCCTTGAGTGGGAGATCTATTTCCATGTATTATCAACCATTCAGCTCCAATAGAAATGTAAAATTTAAAAAAAAAATGAAAGTTTTATGATAGATACAAGATGCTTGCAAACATGACAATCTAAAAGATATCATAAAAATATAGATTTTTACTTTTTTTACTCTTAATATAAATGATCTCTCAATGAAGACTTTATAATTTGATAATTAATTAGATACCAGTCATCTCAGACCAACACATGCAATATTTCACACATATTACTTGTGTTCAAAACTTTAATATTATTTATACATTCTAAATTATCAATTTTTACATCACCTAGACGTAACTTAAAGGAAACCTAACTTTTACTGTCATCTAGAAACAATACAAATTTCAGCTCATTTTCTTTCCTTTTTTTGTCAGTATTCTGGATATTGTGGAGTGTGGTACGTTCATCAATAGCAGACGCTGTCATAACAATAGAGATTTCAACTCAATAATATTCTCAAAAGGAGATGTCAAACTCAGAAACTTCGTTGATCATGCTTCCAATATGCACATAACTTATTTCCATTCTTCTTCCAGAAACTCAGAAATCTTACCTCGTCTTGTGTTTCATGAGTTATTTGCTGTAAAGTTTTTGAAGTTAGTATTATCAATTATATAGCAATAGGAGTTAAAAAGTCTTGTAATCAATAGTCTATACGGTATCATATTTGTTGTTTACAAAGGAAAGAATAAATAATGTGGGTTTGAAAGAAAGTCTTATAGTTAAGTGTGCTTATTCAAAATAGATCTTGTTTGTTCGTGGATTAATAGAGATTTTTAATATAGATTTAGAAGAGCCGATTAGTGCATGTATTATTAAGAATAATGTAAAGTGTTGAACAAAAAAATGAGAGAGCATTTGTTGTGGAGATGCATACGAAGAAAGATAATGTAAAAGAAGATGTAAAATGAGAGAGCATATGTTGTGGAGATACATACAAAGGAAGATGTAAGACTAGAGGACTATGCTTAGTAGGGAGAATCTTCAACATTAATTTGGATGGAAAATTGAATTCTAAAGGAGACATAATAGTAGATAATGAAAAATCCACGATTGAGATTAAAAATATATTTGCATATTGGGAATTAAATAAATAAAAAATAATAATCAAGAAGACATTGTGTATTAAGATATTCTAAAAAACAATGAAGAAAATTATAAAAGAAAAAAGAATATTATACAAAGAAAGTAGAAGAGGTTACTACATTAAAAAGGGCATATCACATGTTAAAATACAAAGATACTTAGGGGTAGATGACCTACCCAGTTATCTAGAACAAATGGAAAAGACTTTTGAAAGCGATGACCTCAAGGTCGAAGCCTTAGATGACAGAGTACTAGTAATGTGAGAAAGAGGTGGAATATCCATCAACCCACCATTTCAAAATGGAAAACAATGATAACCTTGGTCCAAAAAAGGAAATTTAAAGGATAAAGGGAACTTAGAATTGTATATTTCTAAGTGGCCAAAATGATGAAAGTGTTTGTCCACTATAAAAGATACACGTTTTATTCAAAAGAGGGGTTTGACTTCTAAACAGTTTGTAAAATAATATATATAAAAAATAAGAAATTAATTTCTTTATAGTTATTCACCACTTCAAGATTTCATATATAAAATCTATGGATCACTTGGCAATGATATGAAAAAAATCTTACTTTTTCACTATTAAAATTATTTTAGAGGTTAATGAATACCTTATTTGAATTATTGCAACATTAAAAAATTAAATAAACTATTTTTATTTCTGATAGGTAGTGTATAGGCCTAAAACTGCACACTCCAAACAAGGAGATTAGTAGTACTGATTGATATGCAATAAATAGAACAAATACTAAGAATGAGTCTATTAACAATAAAATAACAGATTTTCAAAAGAGAATAACAAACAAATGCAAACTCAATATCTGAAGCTTCTATTGCTTCTCTCTTCTTCTCTTGAAACGTTGCTTTGAATGGTGCTTACAATTGATAACGACAATGCTTGGACTTGGAAGATTTGAGAAATTATGATAAAATGATTGATGTATTGATTGCAATTAGCTCCAAAAACCTGCATAAAGATTGTGCTCTCAAAAATTGTGATGCTTCAAATGGGTTCGAAGAGGGTTTATATAGAGATTTCAGACTGATCGACAGTTGAGATTGATCCTGTGAAAGTAGATTGAACATACGAGATAATTAGAGATGGAGTGCACATGAAGCAACTCCTATTTTGAGGAGGAAAAGAAAGGAGATAATATAAACCAATTTGGAGAAAATTAGTTTCCAAAAAGAAATCAATTTTTTGATTAAAAGAATGATTTTCAACTTTCCAATTTTGAGTATAATTAAATGATTTTATTTTTGATGAATAGTGCCTTTCCTATTAAGTTAATATAAAAGTTACATATTCACAAAAAAGGGGTTGGGTGACATAAAAATCACCCTGCAAGAGTTGACACGACATTTAGCCGGAAGCAGAAACTAGAAAGTATTCATAAAAAAACATAAATCCTTCAAGCTGCAAGAGTAGTGCCAACGGAAGGAGGATCTCTGTCATCAGAACTCCAAGCATCCCTGGGATTGAATGGAGGGTCAGGAACTGACCCGCCATCAGCAACATCATCTTTATCTTCTTTCTCCTCTGCTTGAGGCAGGAAAATAGCCAGAGCTAGGCAGAGGAAGGACCACTTGGAGGAAAGGCCACCACGAACATCAGGAGCATCAGGAGGGGTAGACATAAATGGAGCCAAAGACCAGCCAGAGGCACGGCGAGGCGGAGAAGTAGAGCGGAACCACCAACCATCATCGCCACCCCTAGGAGAGTGGTGGCAGGGAGCCTATGACCGCAGAGTGTGGGAGCAACAAACCAAAGAGCTACGACCAGGATGATGAACTCTAAGTTGAGTACAATCCACAAAAACTGAATCAGGAGGGACCCAGGCACCTGTCAAGGGAGCATTGCCACAATGATTGAGAAAAACCTGAAGGTGGGCCACCTCTAGAGCCACTTTATTGGCTTGCACTTGAATCTGCATCATAACATTGTTACATATACATGATTTATTATACAAAGAAACATTTATATCAAGAAAGATGTGAGTGAAAAGAACAACATTCCTATGTTTCCATAAAGTGAAAAAAATCTCCATCCTGAAAGTATGCCAAATCTAGGTAAACTTGGAGGGAAGTCTCAGAGAGTCTCCCAGGACAATCATATGCCAAGAGAAGAGGTTGGGCCAGAATGGCTTAAAAAATTCATGAATCCACTACCAATACTATTAAGCTCTCTTGTAGAACAAAAAAATGTGCAAAAAAGACTCAGGGTTCCCACAAAAGGGACACCGAGGATATGGAACACCCAGGTGTTTGAGCTGAGGGCCCAAAGGAAGACCTTGGAAGAGTACACACCAAGAAAAGAGAGCCATCTTGGGCTCAGTAATAGTAGACCATATGGTCTGGAAATGAGAGCTCCAGTGGTGAGATGAAGAGTGCAAATGCCATCTCTAGTTAAGAGTGTCCACTATGGGAAGATGAGGAGACAATCATCTATAACCCATCTTTGACTTTTAGTTACTGAAAGGAGTGGTAGGGTACCATTTCCAGTCTTTCCACTAGGTTCGAACAGACTAAACACCCAACTTATGAAGCAAATGATCTGGAATGGCACAAACCAACAGATCAAAAGTCTCACAATCTGGGCGAGCCAGATGGAACTGGACCCGCATGTCATCCCAAGAGAGGAGGATCATAGTGGCCCTAGAAAAGAGGTCCTAAGGTGTTCTGATGCCACATTTGAAAAAATGTAGAGCACTGGCACCTTGAGTCTTAGCTAGAGGAATACCCTGAATGGAGAACAACGGAGACCACCAAAGGTTCTGTTGATTCAAAGAAATCCCATCATGAAAACTATCCTCATCCTAATGAAGCCAAGGTTTGATAGCTTCCCAGGCCTTCCATATGATCTTAATCACAAAGGTTCCCTGAATATGCATAGGCTCCCGCATAATGAGAAGAGTTTGGAGACCAATTCCCTTCCAGGATGGTTTGTGAACAGGATAGCTTGAAGAAATACAATTCCTGACAAGGATTTTCCAAGCTTCATCACCCATGAGAGTATGGATAATTCATTTATCATAGAGAGTGATCCCTTGCTTCTGAGTGGAGAACAGACTGAAGCCACCAGAGTCTTTGGCAAGACAAAAAAACTCCCAAGAAACTCTGTGAAACCCATGACCGTCAGCTCCCGAAGCCCATAGGAAATCTCTGAGAAGGCGCTCCAGCTTAAGGTAAGAGGCTTTAGAAGAAGCTTAGTATGAAGAATAGTAAACATGAGTAGAAACCAAAACCTTAGAACAAATCTAAAATTTCCCCACAAGAGAGAGGTTTAGAAATCCAAT
Organism: Thuja plicata; assembly: GCA_018584345.1. Taxonomy (NCBI): domain Eukaryota; kingdom Viridiplantae; phylum Streptophyta; class Pinopsida; order Cupressales; family Cupressaceae; genus Thuja; species Thuja plicata. The sequence continues at coordinate 687,641 of MU223671.1, forward strand.
ACTGAAGCTTCTTTTCAATTTTATAAACCATAGAATTCCATAAATCCATAGAAGAGCCTTGAAAAGAAAAGGGAATGCCCAGAAAGAAAAACACTTCCCCATGATGAACCCACTTTCAATCAAAATTAGCTAGCCAAGGAGGGGCTGGAAGAAAAGATTGCCTATAGAAGAGGGTCTTATGCCATTGAATAGCAGACCTAGAGGCCTGAAAAAAAGTATCTAAGCATTGCAAGGCATTAGATACATTTTCCTCATCCTCGAGGAGAGTGAGGAATAAATCATTAGGTAAGTGACCATTGAAAAGATGTGATGAAGAATCTAGAAGAGAGATGCCTCACACTAACCCACAGGAAACAAAATTGGAAAGAAGGTAACCAAAGCCTTTAGAAGCAAGCATATACAACACAGGAGCCAACGGACAACCCTAGAAAATGGACCTAAAATCCCAAAGGTGTCAGACTGGGAGCCATTGATAGAGATACATGTAGATTCATCACCAAAAATCATTTCCACATACTACAAAAAATTGGGACCAAAACCAATAGCCTACATCATGGAAATAATGAAAGGCCATTCAATGTGATCAAAAGCTTTGGAAAAATCAATTTTGAGAAACAAAGTATGTTGCTTGGACTGACGAGCCCATTCCATTCCCTCCTAGACAACGATAATGTTGTCAAGGATATATCTGGACTTAACAAAACCAATTTGATATGGATGGACAATGAGAGGGAGGAGATGTCTAATCTTAAGAGATAAATCCTTAGCAATGATCTTGTATGAAACATTTAGCAAAGTGATGGTGTTACAAATAACAGTCCACAAGATAACTAAGAGGGGGGGGGTGAATCAGTCGTGATATAGATTATTAAATTTTAAACTTTATAAACCAAATCTCCAAATGTAAATGATAACACACTAAATTCCAACACCATAACACAATATTTGTTGTCAAGGAAACCCTGTTAAAGGTAAAACCTCAGTGGGAATTAACACCCACAAATAATGTACTAAGAGTATAGTATCCCTATTAAAATATTTAGCCCTGTTAGGAGCTTGTTAAAACATTACAGTACATAGTCCCTATTAGGAGTCAAAAGAAATAGTAGGCTCACTGCCAAGGCACACTGCCCAAAGAAGGTTAAAGCCACCCTCAAGGATTCACAATCCAAACAAGTGTATAAAGAAAATACATAATGCAAACAAGTGTATAAAGAAAATACACAATCCAGTGAACTGTCTGATAGCAACTGTCTTTGCTTGGTCAGTTCCAATGAAGTATTCTTCTCATAAACTCTACTCTACATCCAATAGCCAAACAAGCCTTGCATCTTTCACTTATTCTTCTTTTCAATCTCTATCACATATTTTCAAAACAAAAGATCACTCATATATACCCTCTTACAATAATTCATTAGGTTGGCCAGTTAAGCTTTCCTAATACACAAATAATTAGTTAGGTTGGCCAATTAAGGCTTTCCAATACATAAATAATTATTTAACCCCTTGCTAAGATACACACGGTACCTATAACAAGTAAACATTATTTACAATCCATAAATTATGCTTCCAGATCCATAATCCATGCTCACAATTCATTTCACATGCTACATGTCTGAAGTCAGCCAGCAAATAGGTCTCCTTCAGAATACACGCCACAAATGAGGTCACCAATAACCAAACAACAGTTGAACTCAACCCATTATTCCAACATATGTCGGTTGTTTATCAATAAGCTCGCATCACCCGAAATATCTTTGCCATAAAGATATACCAGAAACACAGAGACCTACTCTGTCCAGAATCACAGTTACAGTCTAGAAACCGGTCTTCACCAAATCAATAGTACCATCCAAAATATGCAACATAGAGCCAAGCAACCTTAGGAATAAGGTTAACACACATCATTCCGCATAAGTCCAACTTTGATCATTCTGAATCATCCATACAGTGTCTGTACACTTCTTCTAGTCAAGTAACCAGTCTGTCCTCTCCACATAAATATATGTTGACATCAGTGACAAAAAATGAATATAAATAGCATGACCAGTAACCAAAAATGATATCATCCAACAATCTCTCCTTTGGCATTGATGGAAAAATATGGAAAATTCCATATGCATCAACCCAGAATTACTCTCTCTCAATACAATCTTCTCAATATCCTCAACACAAATCTCTCAAAACAGTAGGGATTTTCACATAGATTCCTTCCCCCTTTGGAAACAATGGAAAAGGGTGCCATATCTCATCTATAATGTGTATCTTTTGCAAATATTCATGTCCATCAACCAGGTGCAAGATCACCCAAATGTACTCCATAGTATTCTCCCGCGATCACTCCCCCTAAGGAGTAGATCCATGCATCAAGTCCAGAGAATGATATAGCTCTAAGATCTATTGGACTGATGCACATATGCATCTTTTAATTACCACTAGGATGGACCACCACCCCAAGCATGCCTCTAAGATATTCAAAATCATCTTTTGGAAAAGGTTTAGTAAATATATCTACTATTTGTTCCTTTGTGCTAATATAATCTAGTTTAATCTCTTTATCTGCTACCTTTTCCCTCAAGAAATGATACTTAATAAAAATATGTTTATTCTTTGAAAGCATCACAAGATTCTTTGACATATTCACTATGCGAGTGTTATCACAATGGATAACCACTGGCTCTTTGAAAATTATTCCAATGTCCTTCAGCATTTGTTTCATCCAAACAACTTGTGTATAGTTTATTGCAGCAACAACATACTCTAACTTAGTAGTAGATTGAGAAATACAGTTCTGCTTCTTTCTCAACCAAGAAACCAATCTTTTTCCAAGGAAAAATGTACCACCACTTGTGCTCTTCCTATCATCCACATTACCTGCCCAATCAGCATCAGTATAATCCTGCATAGTAAAGTCTTCTAATTTTTCATACCACGATCCATATTCTATTGTCCCTTTCAAACATTTGAAAATTCTTTTTACAGCAACAAAATGTGTTTCTTAAGGATCTACCTAATATCTAGCCATAATTCCAACTACATTGGTAATATCTAGTCTAGTGTGAGTTAGATATTTTAGACCTCCAATCATCAATCTATACTTAGTCTGAACAAAACTTTGAGTCTCATCACTATTAGTCAGTTTGTTTCCATTCACCATAGGTGTCCCAATAGGTTTACAATCTTCCATTCTAATGCAACAGTGGCAAGCGGAAGCCTTCAATTAGTGAGCAAGTGGTAAGTTTCAAAAACCAACACCCAAGAGAACAGGGTCAAATGGCAACCTTCAAAGATCTCAATCACCCAAATGGGATCCAAGTGCCCAAATACTTATCACAAGTATTGGAAGGACTAGGGGAATGGTTATCACAACCAAACACCCAAAGCAACCTAATCACTAGGTTATGCCAAGTCCAAAGCACCAACAATTTGGAATTTATTAAGAGGTCTCGTTAACCCAAAAGGAAACCAAACCCCATAAGACAACTTATAAGACCAGGGGTGCCCTACAATCACTATACTAGCTTGTTTAGGTCCTACTCCTTTAGTTCTAAATCTCAATCACCCAAATGGGATCCAAGTGCCCAAATAATTATCATAAGTATTGGAAGGAATAGGGGAATGGTTATCACAACCAAACACCCAAAGCAACCTAATCACTAGGCTATGCCAAGTCCAAAGCACCAACAATTTGGAAGTTACCAAGAGGTCTCCTTAACCCAAAAGGCAACCAAACCCCATAAGACAACTTATAAGACTAGGGGTTCCCTACAATCACTGTACTGGCTTGTTTAGGTCCTACTCCTTTAGTTCCAATGGTTCTTTCATTCAAAAGCAACCCATAACACTAAGGTGCTTCACAACCTAGGCTTTGGCTTGTAGCCTTTTCCAGAAGCAAATTTAGACATAATTCAAAATGTTTCCAAAAGAGGTGTTGATTTGGTCAAGGATTTTGATACCCTTTAAGGCTTTACTAAACATGCCCAAGCACCAAGGATTGGAGGCAAACAAAGGTCACTATTGTCACAACTTTTAGACCGGGCTAATAGGCCTAACTAGGGCTCCAAATGCACTACAAGTGCTCTTTCTCCTATGCCAAAACAAAAACTAAGCATGGAGGCATGTGTGGGAATGTGAAACAACTCAGAATCTAGGATTTGAGACCTTGGTGAATCCCCAACTAAAATCTATAGTGACTGTCCTAAGTCATAGAATGGTGCACACATGAGATGTACACCAAGGGTCTTGTGGCAAAGCCATTCCTCTGCATATCCATGCTCCTAACCTATAGAATATGAAAATAAATTGAACAAGGATGAATTCCTCCAAGGGGCATCAATTTCCCATGGTGGAATTGGTCCAAACACTCAAGCCCTAGGGGAACCCTGATTTTTAGCCTCAAACCCAGGCAGTCCCACTAAAAACCTGATATCTTGCAATCTAGGGCAGATCAACACATGAGACCAGGTGAAAATGGAAGAAGGTTCAAATATTCAACTTTTGGCATCACTGTTTCATGCCCTTATGACTGTACCTATCCGTACAAGATCACTGTCCTCTGAAATCTGTAGAAAAATGGTTTATTTTATTGATTTGAAAATGCCAAGTTACATATATTCCTTCCACCCACCTAAAAGGGTTATTTGAAGGCTTCTCCCATTGGTTCCAACTGATTTTTAAACAATCTAACTGTTGGGGGCTCTAATTACAACTTTTGGAAAAAAGTTATGCAACTCTACTTTCTAGGAGACCATACTTGGTCTAGACCTAATCTAGTGATCCAACATGGATCTAAAACATCAAAAACATGAAAATTAGTAAAATCCTATGATTTTAGGCCCTTTGACCACTTTTGACCATAGTTAGCCAGGGGCTTATAGTTGTGCCAATCCTGGAACTAGGCCTTACAACTTGGTCTAGGTGCCTAACTAGACTAAACTAGATA
>MU223672.1:20289-36715 GCA_018584345.1 Thuja plicata
TCCAATAATTAACATTGTGACCAAGCACAAACTCAGCATACAATTTTTTTATGAAATAGAAAGGGAGCTCCAAATTTCTATGGGGTGGTTTATCAAAAACCATCCACCAGCGATCCCAAAAGTGTGTACGCATTGCTTCGTTTGTGCACTATTTTATATATAATTTTGGCTTTTTGGGGTCAACTTTTAATTTGATTTTAGGATTAACAAAAAGGGAGGCTATATCTTCCTTAGTTATATTAAGGGCAGCAATCCCATCATGGTGAAGCTCGTCATCAAATTGGGTGTGCATATCATCACGCCAATGAAGAGCAACATTATGTTGCTGCGTAAGGGTGTCAGTGTTTTCAACAATGATATTTAGGCTGGCAAGCATAGGAGCTAAGGTAGGTATATTCTTATATGCATTTTTGAAGCCTCGTATAGTGTTCAAATTCTCTTGTATCAAATCCTTTAAAGATTGAGGGTTTTGAAGCAGTTCTAGATTGTTTTGGGGATCATTATTTGGTGGGGGAGGGTTATTATCTTCATTATTGTCAGCCATGCCTGATTAAATAATAAAAAAATATAAATTTCAAATTGATTTCATATATTATTAAAAAAATCAATACAAAACCCCATTTTTATCAAAAAAACTACATTTAACATGAAAATGAAAAAAATCAATCTAGACATAACAAGAATTTACTTACCGAATAAACAGTGGAGTTGAATTTGTTGTTGGAGAAATCAGGTACCCAGAAAAATTGTGTATATGATATATCTAGCCATTTTGGAAACCTAAAGTGATGAGAGAAATGAGGAAAGCAGCTCGCGGGTTTTTGATTTATGTCACAGGTTTTGGGTACCCGATATTTTCAGGTACCCAAAAAAATCATGTACCCGATTAGGCTTGTGCTTTGGTGTTAGGTTTTCCCAGGTGTACTGACACCCAGGCCTACTAAAAATTCAACAATCACTTTCATGCACTTTTGGACGAGTGAAAAGTGGATTTTTTTCACATCGCCACTTTTTGGCCCCCCATGATCTTGCACATACCCAAGTCCTTTTATAGAAACAAGGACTGCAACAAGATTTGGATATATTAGGGTTAGGGCTACACATATTAAATAACTACATGATAGAGAACATTAATCTATTTCAACCATCAAGCAAATTTGTCATCCATTCTTATAAAACATTCCATGATCTAGTTTGTAAGAAATATGATCTAGCCGCCAACTTGTTGGGAAACTAAAGAACCATGCCCTACAAAAGGAATAACAAATGGAATTTATTTTCTATATTAATTATCCCAGGAGACTTAACCCTCAAGAAATGCAGAAACTCAACTTTCCCTCTTTGAAAGGCTCAAAATCTTGGGAATCTGATCAAATCAACACTATAAAACTCTAAAATAGGTCCCCCTTTAGTGTGAAGAATGGAACAGTGTAAGCCCAAGGGTTTAAATAGTGTTTTACAGGATAACATAAACCCTAAGAAGATAATCTCCTCTTAAATGCATTCAAACATGCCAATTCCTCTTTCATACTACATCCAATAATTGTAAAAACTTGGCCCAAAAGACCTAATTCACTTTTTTACTGCTTTGTAGCATAAGACATAATCCACCACTTTGAAAACCCTAAAAAATGCATTTGAAATATTTAAATTCGGCTAAAATGGTCACAAGTGGCATGTAAATCAGCATTAATGACCCAGATTTGAACTTTCTCTATCTTTAAAACATAGCCGTAGATCCTATTTAAGTCACCCGGGCTTATTTAAGTCACACAAGATTTTAGATCTTATCTTGGATAGGTGGCACGCAAGCGTAATGGATTAAACACTATAAACCTTCATCTCTATCTTCGAGCCATTAATTTGACCGTCTGATCAAAAGTAACTATGATGCACTTTAATCTCACCCTTGGCTTCAAACTATAGGTCCCACAAACTCAGATAGGACACGTGTCACAATGGCTTAATGGCTTGAACATTAAATTGACTACATCTTCACTTTAAGCCTTTAAGCCAACCATCAGATCTTCTTTAACTTAACTAAAATTTACTTTACCCTTTGCATAGAACAGGATCCACCTTGGACACGTGGCCGCATAGCTTAATGACTTAAACAGTAGATCAACTGCATCTTTGCTTTAAGTCATTAATTCGACCATCAGATTAAATTTAAGTGCTTACCTTTTAACTTCTTCCTCACTGTTGTGTTGGGCCCGCCATGTGTCATGTGTCACATAGGCTTAATGGCTTTAAGGATAGATTTCATCCATTCAAGCGAAATGAAATACCATGTCATATAACCTTTAATACCATTCAAGGTTTTATCCATGGTGCAATAATTCCACTATAATACCATGTCATCTGGCTAAAACCTTCTACTATTAGCTCTTTTGTCAAACAAATATTTCATTTTCTATTGTCTCTTCAAGTTTTTATGTTGTCCTTCTCTTCTGATTTCATCCAACTCAACTAACTGGATCATTATGTTATGCATAGAATCACTTACTTCAAGACCTTCCTCCTCACTGAATTTATAAAAAGGAAGTAAATTATTCAATGGTAGCTTTGCCTGCATACCATACACCAATTCAAAAGGGGACTTGTTAGTATTCTTTTTCACACTTACTCTTCTAGACACCTAAAATTGGGCAGGTGTCCTCTTATCAATCAAATATGCAAATCTCAGCCAAATGCTCTAAATCTCATCAAAATTGATCAAATCAATTTCAAATGGACATTTATCAATCAAATTGGACAAAATCATTTAAAATCAAAGGATCAAATAAATAATGACATCAAATGATCAAATTTAAGCCTAAAGGGATTAATCAAAATATATAATTGATTTTAATCAATTAATTGTATAGTTTAAATAAAAAATCAAATTGAACCTATTCCCCTACATAAATAATTTAATTAATTGATTGAATTTAATTAATCCTAACATCATTCAACATGAATTTGAGAAACCAATGAGAATTGAGAGCACAAAGCACATGAATCACTCCTAATTTGCAATCTCAATCACTCATTTTGAACTTTCAATCTCAATCACTCAAATTTGTCTCTTTGTCCAAACCATTGAGACAACCATTTAAATTATCCCCCCATTTGAAACCATTTGAAATCCTATCACTCAACCAAGGCTTAATCATGATCAAGTAAATCTACCCCCTACACTTGGGAAAATCCTATAAATATAATCCATTTTGAGAGCATAAAGAATCCTATAAAATTTGAATGCAAAGCATCCTTATTATAGACATTTCGTAATAAAATTGAGAGCAATTGAGAGCATATCATAGAAATTTAGCATAATGGAGAGCATTTTGGAGATCATTTGAATCAAATATCATAGAAATTGAGAGAATTAAGATCTAGTTAGGCATTATCTTTATCAATTTCTCATACTAGGATTGTCACTAGTAGAGATTAAGGCTGAGAGCTCTATTAGAAAAGCTTAGTTAGAGATCCATGAGATGTTAAATGCTTTACTTTTCAATTCTTAGATTAAATTGTATTATTGTTTCCGTAGAATTGATAGGTAGCACCTCTTTTTCATCAAGGTATGAATTATACATACACAAATGGTGCCCACCATGGGGCTTTGAGCCTCTAAATCTTGTTTTTTGTCAAGTTTCATGTGTTTTTGGTGCATTTTCCACTAAATTTGTAGGTTTCAGGTCCAAGTGACACCTACTAGTAGCGAAGTGACACCTACCAAGAGTAAAATCATGCCTACAAAGATTTGTCTTCTGCTATCTTAAATTTCTTTCACCGCCTGCAAGACAAAGTGTCATGCCTGTTCCCGTAAAGCAACGTCTGCGAGTCTGAAAATCACACCTACAAACATTCTTTTGCCACCTGCTAACCTTTCTGTTTCACAATTTGCTCATTTTTCACCACCTATGATTTAAATTTTAACACCTTTAAGTCATTAAATCACGCCTAGCTGACTTCAAAGTCACACATAGGGTACTGCAAAATAATGCCTGTTAGTTGTTAAATGACGCCTGCTATAGTTTATGTATGTTATTGCTTTCAGATTAATAAATTTAGATTTGTAACTCTATGTACTGTGTTTTCCGTAGATGAACACACTTGGAGAGAAACTAAAGATGCAAAAATTTCTGAATGTGATTCCCAAATGGAAACACCTACGAGAGAGGAATCCAAAGTGCATGAGTTACTCTAATCTACGAACCATGGTACCAAATACATGACCTGCACAATCTTATCCATAAAAGAAACACTTGAAAATAAAAGGAGAAATTCTCTACCTAACCTAGAAAATAATACAACCTTAGAAGGTGGAGGGGAGAATGACACTAAATGAGAGAGAGAGAGAGAGAGAGAGAGAGAGAGAGAGAGAGAGAGAGAACAAGAGAGCAACATCTAATGGAGNGAGAGAGAGAGAGAGAGAGAGAGAGAGAGAGAGAGAGAGAGAGAGTACAAGAGAGCAACATCTAATGGAGGTAGAGAAAAAGAAAGAAAGAATGAGAATATAGTAGGAAAACTCCCAAATAGAAGGGTAATCAATGTCTCTTATAAACTGTAGATTTAAAAAAAAAAAAAAAAGGTCTGTCATTCCTTGAAAAGAAGGTGAGTTCCATATTCCAAGATGATTGCCAAATGAAATCCCCCTCCACCTGCCTAGAACATGACTTTTATCACCAGCCAAATACACCTCTAAAAATTGGTGAGAAACTGGTGAATAATCATAAATACAAGAAATGGGATTGGAAGGTGTATAGTCAGTTTCGACAACCTTTTCTAACATACTTCCTTTATGTGATAATATGGGAGCTCCTGTATCAAGCACCTAATCATTTGCTACAATTTTTGTTGTAGTTAAAATAAGAATCTCGTCGTCTTCCATCAATTAATCTGAAAGTATTGAAGCACCTAAGCGTGATCATACCCCTAATTATGTCAAGATAATTATTTAATTATTGTCATAATTCATTAAAATCAATTTAATCTCCTAAAATCAAAGTGATTTCATCACTAACTCACATTAATTACAATGGCCTATTTTAAATCAAATCAAAACAAGTAAATACTTGGCTAAAGTAATTAATTAAAAGGAATTAAATAAATATCCTAATTACAACTCCTCACTTGCACATGGAAAGTCAATCCATTAGCCAATGAGATTTAACTCACTTGGATCACTCACATGGATCATCAAAGATTCAATCTCCACCTCTCTTCACAAATCAATCTTAACCACTCATTCCTCAAATTCTTCTATAAAAGGAATGAATTTTGGGCTCAATTGGCCCCTAATTTTAGAATATTTTAAAGTACTCTTATGCTTCTCTAATTTCTATAAATCTAAATGTATTCTTAGTTCATAATTTCATATAATTTCATAATCTTCTTTGGTGCACTAAAATGAACTTTGCATTGCAATTTAGTTTGATTTCTAATTGAATCTTCCATTCTAAGCTTGCATATGTCACTGATTTATGCAGAATGTGAGGGAAATTATAGCATTTTTCATACTCTTCTTAGATAGGAAGAAATATGTCAGTTTTGGTGGTTTCTATATGCTTTTCCTTCAATCTCCCATGTTTTGATCACTAATATAATGACATATTGAAGTGTTGTGTTGCAGCTTGCAGATCCAATAAATACACACACATAAGTATCGTGGTAAACCTCTTCACAAGAATTTGTGGAAAGTTCATGAATCTGACCATGAGGTAATACTTGACATAATAAGGGTTAGAGTTTATCCATAAGGTTCACTTGATTAATTTTGGGACATCTAGAAGAACGATTCTACAAAATGGTAGAATATTTTTGACAATTTTGTATATATGCTTTTTGAAACATTGTAACTTCACTTTTTTGTATATATAAATAGCCATGAGGTTCTCTATGTGCATATTTGGAGACCAAATTTTGTATATAAAAATAGTAATGAGCTGTAATGTGCATATTTAGATGCCAAATTCTATATATATAAATAATAATGAGTTGTCATGTTTATATTAGATGCCAAATTTTGTATATAAAAATGGCCATGGGGCTGATTTGCTAATATTGAGAGTTTGAATTCTGTACATCCTAATGTGTACCATTTGATTATACATACAATGAATTTTGTATCATTACATATGTATATCCTAATGTGTACCATTTTATTATAAATAAATATTAAATTTTGTATCATTACATAAATAAATTGTATATCGTACCATTCATTATGTAATAAAGTGCAACAAATGTTGTCATTATGAAAATAATTATTTTCTTCTGAAATGTCCTTTTATCTCACATCAATCTCTCTAATAAGAATATTTTTTATATCTTCCTCTTTATATTCAATAGATGTAGTTGCAATCCCGTTCTCATGAAGAATATTACTTGCACCATTGAGTAATGTATTAGTGGTTCTATTGGTGGACCTATACAGAGTTGGTCACCTAAATCAGAACCTTGACATGAATTAGGAACTTCTCTATGAAAAAGATCAGTACCTTGAGAATCTCTCCAATTACAATGAAGATATGATAGTGACCAATAAAAAATAGAATATGCATAGTGACTCCACTATTAAATTCTATGCACTTTTCCCATTATATTCATCAAGCACACTAGAATCTTTAAACATGTCCACTGGAGAGATTTTGTCACTACTCGAGATACTAGTAGATGGAAATTATTCATCATCATCATATGACATAGGTTCACACATGTATCTTACTTCTTACAATTTTACATAGTTAGGGCATGCAAGGGACATCAATGGTAGGGTATTCCACTAAGCATTATGGCATGAAAAGAGGAAAAGTGGTACCATGCATAGGGTAAACCTACCCAGCAAGACATGATTGAGATGTCGGTCTGTGCCCATGACGAACATTACGTGATACTGGCTACTTGGTGAATTTATAATAAGTGCACCTGACACTTTTTGCACCTTGAGAAAAAATGTTGCCTAGGAAAAATGACTCTAAGCCATCAAAAAAGAAGATAGGTTATTTTAGGGGTCCTAACACAACCCTATAGGTTCAAATGGATTGTGTGCATGTGCCACGATTTGCAATAAATATTCTATCAAAGTTTGATGGTTTTTTGCACTTAGGTTTCACAAGTCGTATCACCGGTAGGGCATGTCGCTAAATGTTCTACTATGTTGAGAGGAAAATTGGGACCATGCCTTGGGTAAAACCTCCCAACCAAACATGATCAAGGTGTTGGTCCATGCCCATGATGAATAGAACCTGATACGGTCTACTTGGAAACTTTTCACTAAGTGCATCTAACACTTTTTACACCTTGAGAAAAATTAATTCCCAAAAAAAATACTCTGAACCTTCAAATAATGAGACATTTTATTGTAGGTGGGTCTAACATGGCCCTATATTTTCAAATAGATCATGCGTAGGTGCCACGGTTTTCAAGAAATAGTTCATCAAAATTTGACAATTTTTTGCACTTACGGTACACAAGGGACATCATTGGTAGGGTATGATTATGAGAATTCCAACATGTTGAGAGGAAAATTGGGACCATTCCTAGGTTCAAAAAGGTCCTATGGATCAAATTTTATCATGTCAAGTTACTTTTTGAATCATGCAAGTTATTAGTTGTGTAGGTGTCTAGTTGGTGCTTATAAGGCCCTGAATGGCTCAAGGTGGTCAAAATAGTCCAATTGGATTAAAATAGGATAGAATGGATGTTTTTTTTATATTACCTATTTGAACTATTTTATAGTGTTGGATTGGATTTTTGGAGTTTAGGTAAGTGATTAAGCAAAAAATCTCAAAGTTGCACAAATGTTGCTATGACAACTTTGCAACTTTTATGCAAATTTTGTAATTATTGTTACCCAATGCCCAAAGGTGGTTATAGGAAGTTGGGACATATTATTTATAGTTATATAAAACCTCCTTTTTTGGGGTATAGTACACATATTGGACTTGTGAATAAATTGATAATAATTGTTTCTTATTTCTAGTAACCCGTGACATTATTTTATTTTTTTAATTTTTGCTTCTTTCACATGTTGAATGCATTGGTTGGATAAAAAGAATTACATGGATGGAAATTGGGGAGGATTATCTTTTATTTTAATTTTATTCCAGGTTATCCCTTGAAAGATAGATAAATTTAGAGTAAATTTTGTCAAAACTTTCCAAAACCCTCATATAAAGATGTACTGTCTCACATGTGTGAATTTATCCTAAAATAACCATGGTAAAATTACACAAATGGAGGGATAATTAGTTTAAAATGTCCTCTTCAATTTACAATTGGTATAATATAAAAATATTAAGTTTCCACATAATGGTGTGATTCCCTAGATAACATTCTGTTGTTTAATGAAGCAAAAATGACGGTTTGGGATGATGACTGTGCGAAAGTGGATCAACCTTTTCCATGTAAGTGTTTGGATGGTGTGTGCGAGTCACTTAAATTTTTTTTGAATGATTGTCAAGGTTTGGAGAATAGAGGAGGTTTGATTTATTTGAAACCCTAATTATTAGTCCTAAAACAAGGGTTTGATAGGATATGTATTTGGTGAATGTATGGACGTCTCAAAATTGTCCATTCTCCCTATTTTTGATTTGTCTAATAGATTAGGATAGAGTTTTGGTGTTGATTTGGTTCAAGATCACCCTATGATGATCATGCCTACATAAGGAAAAAATATAAGTTATTCCTTTTTTGTGTTGGTTTGTGTCTAATAAGCTCTTATGTATAATTTTAAAGTGTTTAAAGGTCAGTTTATGCAATAAGAAGTTGTTTCGAGTGTATAAGACAAAGTTGTCAATAAATTGCCAATGTTGGCATAGAAGGAAATAATAAGGTATTTTGGACCTGTTTGTATCCATTGGTAATGATTATAAGTTGTAGGGGTCCTATTGAAGCGTTCATAACAAGTTTTGGGAAAAGTTCTCATGACACTTTTTGTTACAACTTTACCAAAAGTGACAAATTGTAAAGTTTTTGTATAGAAGTTGGTTGTAACCATTGGGAAAGGGTCCATATAATTTAAAAATTCCTCTTTTGGTTGAGGCTATATTTGGTTGGTCATTTTAGAGAATTTTGGAAGAGTTTTGAAGATCTACAATAAGACTTAATTGTTTTCTTGTGAAATCACTATATTTTGTGTGTTGTAGAAAATTATACTCTTCTATAGAATAGATTTATGATTCCAAAACCATGTGATATTGTATTTTATTGAAACTAGTTTATATTGGTCCAACTCTCATGCAATTTGATCTAGTTTTGTTGAAGTTATCATGGTTTTTGTAGAAGTATATTATTTTCTACATTTTTTCTGTAACTTTATTGTTAGAGCATGTGTCATGGTTTCATGTGAGATATTTTTGATGTAATACATATATGGCTTGAAATAGGGGTGACTATAATTTCCAATGCATTTGGTCTGAGAATTTTACGTTAAGTTTTGAAGGAGATATCACTATTTTTTTCCAAAATTGGGTTTGAAACCCTCTTCCACAAGGATTTGGATATTAAAATGTTGATAACTCAGGGTTCCACCATAAGAAACATCCACAACTGAAGGAGATGAAAGGTGTGATGGTATAATTTTATATTATGTATTGTGGAGATTGGGAACCAAGTTTGGAGGGAGAACAAACAAGTTCTAGACTTGCTTCTCCATGTGACAGTTAAGAGAATTGTTCACTATTTTGCAAAATTTGTAAATTAGAACCAATTTGATGGGTTTGGGCACTGTAAACCCATGGATTTCTCAATTTGAGTTCTTTTTCACCTTTCCATATTTTTTTATGATGATATGGTGTAAATTGGGGATAGTGTTTGTGCAAAAGAAGCCTAATTAGTCCTTGACAATCCTGTAACAATCAACCTTTGGTCATTTGTTCCCAAATAATCATGGTTCCATCTTGGATTATGTGTTGTGAAATGTCAAAGGGTGTCCAAATAAGTCTTTCATTGACCTCAAATTTTCTTTTTTTGTGAAGTGAATGCCTAACCCCGGGTGGTCAGGGCTAGTAGGCCTAGTAGTGCCTTGTAAAGAAATTGTCATGTGTTGATGATTTGGGATAAAGTCAATTATTGGAAGATATTTTTTGGTGTTCCCTTATGCATTTAATGCCAATAATTCAGTGGTACCTTGAAGGTTTGGTTGTTTCTTAGTGTAAACACATTACAAGCCATAATGACTTCCTATTTCCATAATGAAGTAAACACATTACAAGCCATCAAATTGGGATTGAAGTTAATGCATTTTGATTGGTTTTGAGACCACGTAGTTTTCTCTGCATCATGATTCTATGGTTGGAGTGGAGTTCCTTTGTGAAGGTGGTCTAATAGGCGTAGTTTAGAAATGAAGAAACTTATGATTGGGAAGGTTAGTCCAAAGCAACCAAAAATGGTTTTGAGATATGATTTGTGTCTTTGAAAATGGTATTTAAATATATAATTTTGGGGGGGAGTTGTTTGGGAAGTCTGAGAGTTTGAGCCAAAAAATAGCAAGGATAGGGCTAATTGGCCTAGAAGGGCAGTTCATTGAAATAGAGGGAGTTGTCTTAGAATGATGTTTCCTATAAAAATGGGTGGTTAGATCATGATTATTTTATCAGATGCCTTGATAAGGTTGTTGGAAGCTCTGGAGTCATTTTCAAGGATTGGAGCGATTGTGGCTTGTTGCATTGAAGAGACATTACGTTGAGTAGTCAAAATTTATTCATAAAAACTTAGTGCTTGAACTTTTTATCCTCATTTGCCTCTGAATCACTTGTTTTTTGATCCCTATAAATTTCCATGGAAAGCTTATTTGCACCTTTGTGACAATATAGTTAGTTTCTTATCAATTATGCACCATGGGTACAAAGTGACTTCCAAACATATGAGTTGACTCTAAATCCTTTTAAAAATGGTCACTAGTACCTTATTAATACCTTGAAAACATTCAAAATACAAAAGACTCATATTTAGCCTCATGGAGGTATGATAACACATTGGATGCTCCTGCACCACCTTGGGAAAATGACTCTGATCCTTAAAAAAATAAGAGAGGTTATTGTGGGGGGCGTAACATGATCATATAGGTTCAAAAGAATCATGTGCAAGTGCCACGATTTGCAATAAATAGTTTGTCAAAGTTTGAGAATTTTTTGCACTTAGGGTACACAAGGGACATCGTCGGTAGGCTATGTCACTAAGTATTCCGGCATGCCAAGAGAAATTCTGGGACCATTCCTAGGGTAAACCTGCCCAACTAGATGTGCTCAAGGTGTTGATTCATGCCTGCGACAAAAAAAATATGATATGGGATACTTGGCCACTTTTTACTAAGTACAACTAACACTTTTTGCATGAAACTAAAATTTCTACCTTGCAAAAAACCTTTGAGCCTTCAAAAGCTGAGATAAATTATTGCTGTAGGGGGGCCTAACATGACCTTATAGGTTCAAATAGATCATGTGAAAGTGCCATAATTTGTAAGAATTAGTCTGTCAAAGTTTGACAGTTTTTGCACTTAGAGTACACAAGGGACATAGTTAGTAGGGTATGTCACTGAGCGTTTTGGTGTGCCAAGAGGAAAGTGGGACCATGCCTATGGTAAAACCACCCAACCAGATGTAATAGAGGTGTTGGTTCATTCCCACAATGAACAAAATTTGATATGGGCTACTTGGCAGCTTTTCACTAAGTGCATCTGACACTTTTTACACAAACACAAAAATTGTTTCACTACAAAAATGACTCCGAGTCTTGAAAAAATGAGACAAGTTATTGTAGGGGGGCCTAACATGACCCTATAGGTTAAAATAGATCATGTAAAAGTTCCACAATTTGCAATAAATAGTTCATAAAATTTTGACATTTTTTGCACTTAGGATACACAAGGGACAACGCTGGTAGGGTATGTCGCTAAGTGTTCTGGCATGCCGAGAGGAAAAGTGGGACCATTCATAGGGTAACCCACCCAACCATATGCAATCAAGGTGTCATTTTTCTCCCATGATAAACATAATGCGATATGGCCTACTTGGTGACTTTTCACTAAGTGAATCTGACACTTTTTACATGAACAAAAGAATTGCTTTCCTGCAAAATCGACTCTGAGTCTTTGAAAATCGAGACAAGTTATTATAGGGGGGCCTAACATGACCTTGAATCATGTCCAAGTGCCATGGTTTGCAATAAAAAGTCTGTCAAATTATGACAATTGTTTCACTTAGGGTACATAAAGGACATCATTGGTAGGGTATGTCCCTGAGCATTTTGGTGTGCCAAGAGGAAAAGTAGGACCATACCTAGGGTAAACCCACCAATATGGATGTGATTTAGGTGTTGATTCAGGCCCATGACAAAAAAAATGTGATATGGGATACTTGGAAACTTTTCACTAAGTGAATTTGACACGTTTTGCATGAACAGAAAAGTTGTTGCCCTGCAAAATCAACTCTAAGTCTTAAAAATTCAAGACAGGTTATTGTAGGGGGACTAACATGACCCTATAGGTTCAAAGAGATCATGTGTAGGTGCCAAAATATACAAGAAATGCTCCTCAAAGTTTAAATTTTTTTGGCACTTAGGGTATACAAGGGATAATATCGGTAGGGTATGTCACTGAGCGTTCCAACATATTGAGAGGGAAAGTGGGACCATGTATAGGGTAAACCTTCCTAACCGAACATGATCAAGGTGTCATTTCACACCCACGATGAACATAATGCAATAAGGGCTTCCTCCACAATTAGGGTTTGTTCCTAGTAGCCCTCAAAGTTGAGTTTTTGGTTTATAACTCCTGACACGTTCACCTCTCATATAAAAAATTGACCTTTTTAGCTAACCATTTGGGAGACACCTAACATATATCAAACTTGACATGTCATTTTTTGAAAAAAATTTCTCAAAAATTGCTGATTTTAGGTATTCAAGGGCCAATTAGACATGTTTTACAAAGCACCTATCCTCTAAACACTCTCCCAAACCAAAAGGTTTACTCTAATAGCCTAGGAAAGGTTCAAATAGACAAAATTGACATTTTTTATGTGTTGAGACATGTCAAAGTGTCAAAAGAGTTAGATATATGAAATTGATCATTCCCAATGCATGTTCCAACAATGAAATTTGGCAATGTTGAGGGCACTTGTGTCTAAATTTCACTAATTCATAGGCACATTATGACTCCATTATTAAATATGTTTGTATTCTATTATATTAAAGAATAATTTAAAATTATACACCATATGAGTTGCGTAGAATGAAGAAATTGGATCACATTTAAATTGCAAATATGTATGTTTCAATGTATCAAGACATACACACAATGAACAAATTGGATCAATTTCAATTTCAAATAACAAAGTTTTGAAGTACAAAGATATGCACACAATGAAAAAATTGGATCAAATATCAACTTTTATAATATCAAAATGAACAATAATCATGTACATATACAAAAATGGTATAAATACAAAGTCAATAATATAGTTACAAAAATATGGCATGTGCCATGTCAAGGTTGATATATACAATACAAATGTCAAATATATACATAAATTGGTCCTTCAATGACCACAAATAGAACTATATGTCTGTATCAATATCTATGACTATGGTTGATCATCATAATTGAGCCTATTCAAAGAAATACACGGCTCTATAGGTGGCTACACAAGAACAATTCAAATGCTAAATTAGATACATTTTCTTAAAATAACATCAAAATAACTAAATACTGGACTGTAATTTGTTTGCAGTTAAATTTTTGATTACCTCATCTCATTATTTTGCACTTGGGCTGTGTAGTAAAGATGACGGGCTCCTTCTCTAGAGAACATGACTCCTAAAAAAATGGAAAGGTAGAGGATCAATGGGAAGTCATGATGGGGGTTGTAAGAGGTAAAATGAAATTAATACAAGTTGATAACATAAATGTCAAGAAACACTTAAAAACTAAAAATGCATGTGCTAAATAACAAATGAATACCATAGCCTCAGATGGATCTCCCATGCTTGTAGGAGGCATAGTTACTAATGAATCAATTAAAATCATTTCTTGTATGGTAAGTGATAAAAGAGGTTATATTCATAGAGGGAGGAATTAGAGATTTCAAACAAACAAAAAAGAAATCCAAAAGGAGTTGACAAGAGGGTTTCAACTAAGAAGACATGCATACCTCTTCTCTCCATTGTTATGGAACCCATCTTTGATGATCGGGACTTCTAATGAAATGGAATGGTAGAGCATCTGTGACAATTTTTGAAGGGGGCTGTAATAGGTAAAAGACAATTAATACAAGTTAATAAAACAAAGTTGTTGAAAAACGCTACAAAACTAGTAATGCATGTACTTATATCTAAATATATATGTTTAAAATATATAGAAAAAATGCATATCAAGCCTCAGATGGTTCTCTTGTACTCTTAGGAGGCATCATTGTTGATAAAGCAACTATAACTAGTTCATGTATGAAAAATGATAACATATGTTATAGTTGTTGGTGCTATTTCTTGTCCAAAGTGTGCCTTGTAATTTTTATAAGGTCTCCTGTCATTTGAAGTGTCAAGGGTTTTGAAATTGGTTTTAAATTTGATTTTATGCCTCTGCAAAATGTGCCTAAACCCTCAACCTATTTAAAAGTGGTCAAAAGTGACTAAAAAACCCTAAGTGCCTTGGCCGATTCTATTCTTGCATTACTTTTTCGGTCACTTAAGTCATACTAAGTTATGTGTCTACGCTGAATAGGTTGCTTTTCACCTAAAGTTTGTAATATCCTAACCACTTTATTAACTCCTAAGTCTCACCATATAGGTCCCTTTACATCATCACCTTATGTGTCATGCAATTCAGAAAAAATCTAACGGTGCACGTATCCACTTATGTCCAAAGTGCATGATATCTAATGAATAAGCGAATAAGCAGTGGCGATGCATGTCTTTGGTGGGGCCGGGCATGTTAAGAAAGATGCTCTATTAAAAGGTAAGCAACTGAGAAAAGATCTGACGGTCGGCATATCTACTTATGTCTAAGATGCTCGACATCTAACAAATAAGTGGATAAGTGGTGGTGACGCATGTCTTTGGTGGGGCCGGGCATGTTAAGAAAGATGCTCTGTTAAAAGGTAAGAAATTGAGAAAAGATCTGACGGTTGGCACATCCACTTATGTCTAAGATTCTTGACATCTAACAAATAAGTGGATAAGCAGTGGTGACGTGTGTCTTTGGTGGGGCCAAGCTGTTGTTAAGACGGTCTGTTAAATGGTGCACAAGTTTCAAAAGATCAAATGGACTGCTTATTTGCTTAAAGGGAAAGTGCATAGAATCTAACAAGTAAGTGGATAAGTAGTGATGACATCTGGCAGTTGGTGGGTCCAGGTATGTACAACTTTCAGGATGTTAAGATTCAGTTAAGTTGGTTAGCATCTGATGGCTCGCTTATTCGCTTATGTCTAAGATGCTCGACATTTAACAAATAAGCGAATAAGTGATGGCGACACGTGTCCTCAGTTGGTAGTTATTTTTGGGAAATTAAGATAGCCATCTGAAGCAAAGAATAGTGCCTAGAATCAATGGTTCAAATTAAAAGTTAATAAAACAAGTTGCAGAGAGCCGTTAAGCCATGAAACTGTAGCTGGTGACTTAATTATAGAACGTGTGGCAACTCCAGTTGAATTCAATTTGGGAGACTGATTTGATTGAGGCCATAAATTGATTAAGCTGACTACTGTCTAAATCATTCACCAAAACCATTTACGCAAAGACAGAATTACAAAAGAAAACCAGCTTCAAGCGACTCCTGTGCAGAATGGGTAAGTTCACTGATTCACTAGCATTCCAATTGAGATAGAATTGCAGTTCAAAGAAGGTTTTAGAACTCTTGTTTTAGAATCTGGTTCTAGTATTGATAGAAAACCATTAGAATGGCCCCTAGAGCTGAAATCACTGGACAGGTCGACTACCAGAAATGAAATGTTAGGGAAGATTTATTACAGTAGTTACCGTTGTCTTTGGGGGATGCCACCCAAGCTAAGAAAGAAATACCACAATATCCCCGCTTCAGAATTGGGGAAGGGCTATATGATTCAGGAAGGTGGGAAAGAGATGCTACCACAAGTTTTGATGCCTTGGCTCTATTTAGAGCAGCTTACAGCCAGAGAAAGGCCCCCACCCCAGATTGTAATATTTGGGAACTAGATGTTGGTAAGCTAATAGCACCTAGTGTCTTCAGGGACACTAATTTTCTCATTCTAATACCAAACACTTATGATAAGGTGTCTAGGGTTGTTAGAGACACCCAAGGAAATGTAATACTGACTATAACATCAGATGAAATTAGAAGAATTTTCAAGTTGACTGACACTTCCCAGAGTATGGATGATATTGACCTTGAATATTTCAAAGAAATATACAATAACCATAGGGATTATTACAGAGGTGAAGTAGTGAAGGGATATGCTAACA
>MU223672.1:52916-65724 GCA_018584345.1 Thuja plicata
GCTTGTTATTTAAGTAAAAATCCTTCATGCTAGGTTGTATTCATCACTAATTTATAGCATATTCTGAGGGCTAATATGTTGTTAATCACACTCCTCCTAGTTAGCAGGCAATAGGTCAGTTTTAGTGAGTTTTACATGCTTTTCTAACCCTTTTGGACTAATATAATGACCTATTGAGTGTTTGTGTTGATTCTGACAAGTACCCATTTACACACACACAGTATGGAGTAGTCACCCCGGTAGCGTGAGACAACAAATATGAAGGGGACAGCTAACACCAAGGAGGTTGAGTGAATGGAGCAAATTAGATATTTGGGGCCTCTACACCAACAAGAGAGCAAGATCCAGATGATAAAGACCCAACTACTTCAGAACAACTTCAAGCATTCATGCGGTCACAAGACAAATAATCACATGGCTCATAGAAAATATTGTTATCTATTCAGCCAGAAGTTTTGTCTCTTCTTGAAACTATATTTTGTCTTGTAGCCCAGTCATCCATAGCTTGTTGCATCCTTATTTTCCAAAAGGATTCCAAGATGACTGGGGCTACCTATAAGTATCAAGTTGTAATATTGTAATATGGATGGTAAAATAATAAGACTACAACGCAGATTACTAAATTGGTCTGACCATTGGTTTTTGAGTCTTCAAGATGTACTATTATTGAGTTCATATTAATGAAATACAATGGAATCTCCATTTTTTATGTCAATGGTATCTTCTTGCATTTTCAATTAATTCTTGTATGTTCAATTTGTAAGGCATTTTGAGTATACTGGTTACAAGGTAGTCATGTTCTTGTTTGTGAGTTATTTTCAAGGAGAGTTTAAATCTTACAGGTGATTGCAGAGAATTAGGGTTTGTGCAAGGATTTGATACATTGGTGTGAGGAATGAGAGGATAGTTTGTAAGGCACTTTATCTGGGGTTCAATTTTGTTCCAATTAATTTTCTTAATATGTGTATGCTTTGTTATGACTCTATTACCCATGATTAGGTACTGGTCAATATGCTGACATGTGGTTGTTATCATCAATTTAAATATTAAAACCTTTACCTTTTGTTGTCAAGAACTTATATGTGTAGTTGATTGTATTGAAGAATAAAGTTCATCTTAGTGATTCCTTGAAGAGTGAATTAATAGGTTAGCCTTCCTAGGCCAAGATGGCATAAAAAGAAGAAGGATTGCAAATCCTTAATCCATAGTGAGATTCTCTGTTATTTAGTGAGTTTGTCAAAGGTGCACCCGCCTGGGTAAGTGGAGCCCAAAGTGTAGGAGGATTTTTATCCTTGTTAATTAGCATTATTCATTTATGAATCTAAGTTTGGAATAGAGGGTTAAACATTTATTATTGTTTTAATCAATTCGTACAAGAAAATGAGCTAACAATAGTCATTAGAGGAAGGATTTAGAGATTTCACATAGACAAGAATGAAATCAAAAGTGAATATGAAGATGTTACCTCCTCACTCTCCTGAACCTCAATCACATCAGGTGCATTCATTAATTATGTAAACCCTAATTATTTATGTATATAGAACAAATAAATCAGGTGCATTCTATTAGGAATAACAAACCATAGGAAAATTGAGAGGGGGGGGGTCGTGAATCAATTGTAATATAGATTATTAAACTTTGAAATTTATAAACCAAATCTATAAATGTAAATGATAACGCAATAAATGGCAACATCGTGACACAATATTTGTTGTCGAGGAAACCCTATTAAACGTAAAACCCCGATAGGAATTAACACCCACAAATAATTTATCGAGAGTATAGTATCCCTGTTAAAAGATATTATCCCTGTTAGGAGATTTTTATAACATTATAGTACATAGTTCCTATTAGGAGATAGACCCTATTAGGATTCAAAGAAAATAGTAGGCTCACTGCCAAGGCACACTATCGAAAGAAGGTTAAAGCCACCCTTAAGGATTGGGAATCTGAATCAAGTGTATAAAGAAAATACACATTATAGTGAACTGTCTGATAGAAACTATCTTTGCTTGGTCAGTTCCAATGAATTATCAAATTTTCTCTATATCTAGCAGTGAACAAGCTTCACAGCTTCTACACATCTCTGTCCTTTTTATTCTCTACCACACTTGTCCATAAGAAATTATCATTCATATATACCCTTTTACAATAATTCATTAGGTCATCCAATTAATCTTTCCTAATACATATAATTACATAACTCCTTGCTAAGATACACATAGTATCTATAACAAGTATACATCCTTTAAAATCCATCACATATACTTCCAGATCTATAATTCATGCTCACAATTAATTTCACAAGCTACATGTCTAAAGTCGTCCAGGAAATAGGTCTTCTCTAGAATACACGCCATAGCTGACATCATCAGTATCCAAACAAAAATTGAACTCAATTCATTACTCTACCATATGTCAATTTTATACCAGTAAGATTGCATGTTCTAAAATATCTTCGCCAGACATATATACCTAAAACACAAAGACTTTCTCTATCCAGAATCACAGTTATAGTCCTGAAAACTAGTCTTCACCAAATCAACTGTAACATCCACAGTATGCAACATAGAGCCAAGAGACCTTAGGAATAAGGTCAGAACACATCCTTCTACATAAATCTAACTTCAATCATTCTGAATCATCTGTATAGTGTCCGTACATGACTTCCATTCCAGTAGCCAGACTGTCTTCTTCACAAAAATATATGTTGACATCAGTGACAAAACATGAATATCAACAACATGATCAATAACCAAAATTGATATCATCCAACAATATCCCCCTGTGGAATTGATGGAAACATATGGGAAAATCCATATGCATCAACCCAAAAGTACTCTCTCTCAATAAAATATTCTCAATATCCTCAACACAAATGTCCCCAAAATAGTAGGTATTTTCACATAGATTCCTTCCCCCTTTGGCAGCAATGGAAAAGGGTTCCATAACTCATCTATAGTCTTCTATAGTCCTTTTAAAATCTTCATGTCTAATCAGATAGGTGCAAGATCACCCAAATTTACTCCGTAGTATTCTCTTACGATCACTCCTCCTAAGGAGTAGATCCATACATCAAGTCCAGAGAATGATATAGCTCTGAGATCCACTGGACTGATGCACATCTGCATCATTTTAGTCTTCACTGGGAGGGGCCATCACCCCAAGCATGCCTCTGAGATATTCCAAAGAATATTTTGGAAAAGGTTTAGTAAATATATCTGCTATCTATTCCTTGGTGGTAATATACTCCAGTTTAATCTCTTTATCTGCTACCTTCTCCCTCATGAAATGATACTTGATAGAAATATGTTTAGTCTTTGAATGCATTACAATATTCTTTGACATATTCACTATGCTAGTGTTATCACAATAGATAATCACTGGCTCTTTGAAAATTATTCAAATGTCCTTCAACATTTGTTTCATCCAAATGACTTGTGTATAGTTTATTGCAGCAACAACATAATCTCACTCAGCAGTAGATTAAGCAATACAGTTCTGCTTCTTGCTCAGCCAATAAACTAGCCTTTTCCCAAGGAAAAATGCACCACCACTTGTACTTTTCCTTTCATCCATATTACCTACCCAATCAGCATCAGTAAAAGCTTTTAATGTAAAATCATTAGATTTTTCATACCATAATCCATATTCTACTGTCCCTTTTAAATATCTAAAAATTATTTTTACAATAGCAAAATGTGTCTCTTTAGGATCTGCCTAATATTTAGCCACAATTCCAACTGCATTGGTAATATTTGGTCTAGTGTGTGTTAGATATTTTAGGCCTCCAATCATTGATATGTACTTAGTTTGAATAACACTTTGAGTCTCATCACTTTTAGTCAGTTTGTTTCCTATTATCATGGGTGTTCCAAGAGGTTTACAATATTCCATCCCAAATTTCTTCAACATTTCCTTAAGATACTTGGTCTAAGATATAAAAATTCCATTCATGCTCTGATTAATTTGCAAACCAAGAAAAAATTTCATCTCACCAATCATTGAAATTTCAAACTCATTCTCCATTTCTTTAGAAAACTTCTTACTCATTTTATCATTGCCTCCAAAAATGTTATCATCAACAAAAACTTCTATAATTAAGATTCCATCTTCATCAGTTCTTAAATACAAATTACTATTTGCATTACCTTTTTTAAAACCAAGATAAAGTATATGTTTATCTAGTGTTGCATACCATGCCCTTGGTGCTTGTTTCAGTCCATACAGTGCCTTATTCACTCTGCAAACTATGTTTTCATCATCTGTCAAAGGAAAACCTTCAGGTTGCTCAATGTACACTTCTTCTTCTAGATCACCATTCAAGAATGTTTATTTCACATCCATATGATACACTTTAAAGTCTTTATGTGCAACATAAGAAAGGAATAGTCTCACAAATTCCAATCTAGCAATAGGTGCAATTGTTTCTTCATAGTCTATGCCTTCTTGTTATGAGTAGCCTTTACATACTAGTCTATCCTTATTTCTTACCACTGTGCCTTCCTCATCCATCTTGTTTATGAAAACCCATTTAGTACCAATCACATTTTTGTTCTTAGGTCCTGGAACCAATTCCCAAGTATTGTTTTTATTTACCTGTTCTAGTTCTTCTTCCATGGCTTTAGTCCAAGATTCATCTCTACATGATTCATCAGTAGTCTTTGGTTCAACTTGAGAAATCAAATAGATCTCATCTCTAACTCTAGATATATTCATCATGCCTTTGCTTGCATCACCAATAATTTGATCTTTAGGATGATTCTTCTTAACATACCTTGGTGTCTTCAATGTCTCATTAGCTTTAGTCTGTTCATCTTCAATCTCATCATCAATCATCAAGGATTATTTAGGTTCAGTAGCAACCTCTTTTTTTCTGTTATCTGGCCACAATCATATATTCTTTCCTATATTTGAAACTTTTCATCTATCCTCACATTGACACTTTCAATAAATTTCCCCAATATCAGATTGAAACATTTATATGCTTTACACTTAGTGGAATAACCAAGAAATATTCCTTCATCACTTCTAGCATCAGACTTTCCTATCTCATCATCTCTCTTGATATAACATTTACTACCAAATATTCTGAAATATTTCATAGTAGGTGTATGATCAAACCATAATTCATAGGGAGTTTTACTTGTACCTTCTCTGATCTAAATTTGGTTCAAGGTGTACACACTAGTGCCAACTGCTTCTCTCCAATGAACATGTGACACATTTCCTTCCAGCAACATAGTTCTTGCAGCATCTAATATGGTTTTGTTTCTTCGCTTTGCTATCCCATTCTGTTGTGGAGTTCTAGGGGCTGAAGTCTGTCTATGTATTCCATTTTCTTCATAGTATGTATTAAACAACTCTAATGTAAAATCTCCTCCTTTGTTTGATCTCAAACACTTCATCTTTAAACCATATTCATTCTCAAATTTTGCCTTGAATAAATTGAACTTGTCAAATGCTTTAGATTTCTCTCTCAAATATGTAACCCACATCATTCTAGAAAATTCATCAACAAAAAGTATAAAATAACTTTGACCATAGTATGATCTTGTTATCGTAGGACCACACAGATCTGTATGCACTAGATCCAACTTCCCTTTTTCTGAATAAGCTTTGCTCTTGAAGGTGCTTCTAGTCTGTTTCCCAATAACACATTCTCTACACATAGTGTTAGATTGATTTACAATTCTAGGTAGATCTCTTACTAGTTTTTTCATACTTGCCTTCACAATGTTATCAAAATTAACATGACAAAATCTTCTATGTCATAACCAACTGTCATCAACCTTTGCAATAAAACAAGAAGCTTCAGGTGTGTTAAGTTCAAATACATTACCTCTAGATTTAGTACCAGATGCTCTCAAGTCTCATGTTTTACTCTTGATAGAATATTTTCCATTGATGAAGTTCAGTTGATAACCCTTTTCCACTAGCTTTCCAACACTCAACAAATTATGCTTAAGTCCATCAACAAGTAATACATTGTCAGTGTTAGTCTTTCCATACAAATAAATAGATCCAATTCCAATAATAAGTTTAGGAGTATGGTCACCAAATATAACAACACCACCATCATGTCTTTTCAAACTCACAAACTTGTTTTTATCTCTAGTCATATGATGTGAACAACCACTATCTATGACCTATTCAAATTTCTTTTCAACTCCGGATACTAAGGATTTTTCTTCATGTATAGGTTCATCATCCTTAATAGAAATAAATCCAATTTCATCATAGTATCCATCCTCATCATTAGATATACCTTCACTAGAATAATAACATTCTTTGTCCTTTGAGAACTTAGATTTGAAAAACTTAGGTTTGTGCTTTGGAATTCTTGTGGGACATCTAGATGCAAAATGACCGATCTTGTTACATGAAAAAAATTTCAAAGGTAATTTTCCCTCAAACTTACCCTTACCTCTCTTTTCTCTTCTAGCAATCAGTGCCACGAATTCATCTAGCTTCCTTTCTTCTTCCTATATTTTTTCCCATTCATTGGCATAGGCTCCAAGTTCTTCTCTTAGGTCACTACTGCTTGTGCTTGCATTTCCAGGTAAGAATATTTTTCTTTTGTGCATGGTTGCTTTGAAGGATGACTCAACCTTAGGTAAAGTGTCACCCAATTCTGTGGCTTCAAATGTAGTTAGCTTTCCAATCAACATCTCTCTAGTGAAGTTCAGTGTCAACGGTATGATTTCCTCTATAGCCTAAACCTTAGTTCTATGTGTAGGTGTCAAAGATCTGAGTATCTTTGCAATCACCTCTTCGTGATTGTAAGCTCCTCTAGAGTTCCTAATGCCAGTAACCACTTCAGTTATTCTCTATGAATATGCTCTAATGTCCTCATCTTCTCTCATCTTTAGTGATTCCATCTTTGTCTTCTAGTTATGTAACTTTTCTTGCTTTGTAAACTTGTCTCCAACATATAGTGCTTCCAATCTTGTCCAGATTTCATGTACAGAGTCCAAGTCCTTTACTTCAGTAAATTCTCCTTCTGATAGTGAGTTGATCAATGATTCCCTTGCAACCATATTGCATGAAAATATCTTCTTTTCATCTTTAGTGGATTTCTCTAATTCATCCTAAGTCACTACCTTTTCTTTCTTCTTTGTTATCATTCAGTAATCAATTCCCAGACATAGCAAAAGTGTTATCATCTTGTTCTGCCAACTGCCAAAGTTTTCAGGATCAAACTTTGGACTATCCTTCCTATAGTAAGTCATCTTTAGGATCACCTCAAGATGTTAAACTTTCTTTCTGAGGACCAATAGCCCTGATACCAATTGTTAGGAATAATATTCCACAGGACAACTGAGAGGGGGGGAGGGGTGAATGAGTTGTAATATAGATTATTAAACTTTAAACTTTATAAACCAAATCTACAAATGTAAATGATAACATAGTAAATTTTAACACCATAACACAATATTTTTTGTCAAGGAAACCCTGTTAAAGGTTAAACCCCAGTGGGAATTAACACCCACAAATAATGTACTGAGACTATATTATCCTTGTTAAAAGATATTAGCTCTGTTAGGAGCTTGATATAACATTATAGTACACAGTCCCTATTAGGAGACATACCCTATTAGGAGTTAAAGAAAATAGTAGGCTCATTACCAAGGCACACTGCCCAAATAAGGTTAAAGCCACACTCAAGGATTTACAATCTGAATCAAGTGTATTACGAAAATACACATTCTAGTGAAGTGTCTGATAGCAAATGTCTCTGCTTGGTCAGTTTCAATGAAGTATCAACTCTTCTCTATATCCAACAGTCAACAAGCTTCATATCTTCTACACATATTTGTCCTTTTTATTCTCTGTCACACTTCTCCATAAGAAATTATCATTCATATATACCCTTTTACAATAATTCATTAGGTCGGCCAGTTAAGCTTTCCTAATACATATAATTACATAACTCCTTGCTAAGATACACATGGTATCTATAACAAGTATACATAATTTACAATCCATCACATATACTTCCAGATCTGTAATTCATGCTCATAATTAATTTTACACGCTACATGTCTGAAGTCGGCTAGGAAATAGGTCTTCTCCATAATACATGCCACAACTGACATCATTAGTATCCAAACAACAATCAAACTCAACCCATTACTCTACCATATGTTAGCTATATACCAATAAGCTCGCATGTTCTAAAATATCTTTGCCAGAAAGATATACCTGAAACATAGAGACCTACTCTATCCAGAATCACAGCTACAGTCCAGAAAACCAGTCTTCACCAAATCAACTATAACATCCACAGTATGCAACATAGAACCAAGTGACCTTAGGAATAAGGTCAAAACACATCCTTCTACATAAATCCAACTTTGATCATTCTGAATCATCCGTAAAGTGTCTGTACATGCCTTCCAGTCAAGTAGCCAGTCTGTCTTCTTCACAGAAATATATGTTGACATCAGTGACAAAACATGAATATCAACAGCATGATCAGTAAAGAAAATTGATATCATCCAACACATTCATCAAGATCTACATGTACATGTTTAACCATAATAAATTTCAACAAATAAATTAAAATTGTACTAAATTACCTTTTGGCATTTGGGTGTCCACAAGGATATCTTTTTAATGCTTGGGGTGTTCGAACATTCCTTTCGCACATAAGTTGTCCTAAAGATAGGTAGGGTAACCTAATAGAAACAAAATTAACATGAGAGACATGGATATATAATATTAAATCTAACTCAAAAAAATCTAAATCTAAATGACTCGCATGGGTTCAATTAAAATTGTAAATAAGAGATGTGTAAAATATTAAACTTCAAAGCTTTCTAGGCCAAAGTCAATGGTTGAAAGTGTGACATCATCAACTTGGGACATCTGAGCCCCTAAAAATCCCTATAAAACACTAAATAAATATACATATTAACAAAATATATTTTGAAACCAATGTATTATTCTATTTTTTACAATATTTAAAAAATATTCACCTCAGATGTCAAAGCTACCCATGCATGTGGAGTCGAATGAAGACTACGTGGTGTTCTCGAACAACATGGTACACCCTCCAATGCATATTATTCATATATCACTTTAAATAGTTCTATAAATTTATTTATTTTTACTTTTATAATATTTAGGTGATTAATTCATAACATGTCATAAACACAAATACACACACCTATATCTTCTCTCTACTAGAAAATACCATGGTCATTAGGTCATTGGCCAGGGTCACTTCCTCTATAGTGGAAGCTTGAAATCTAATCCTACAATGTGTATATGAATGGGATGTCAAACCATCCTCCTTTGCATCATTATCTTGTTATGATTAAGTAATATTGAGAGGGGGGTGAATCAGTATTACAACACTTTAAACATGAACTTAATAAATTCTGACTTAACCATATAATTATTGAAATGAAAAGAACATAAGCACACAACACATAACTCATAACACCATAAATTTTTTTCAAGGAAACCCTAGCCAAGGGAAACCCCTAGTGGGGATGGTACTTGCAAATATGCACTAAAAGTATAGTGTCCTTGTGAGGAAACCTAGCCCTGTTAGGGGATGAATATTACATTAGTACATTTCCTTGTTAGGGGAATACAAAACCATGTTAAAGGTATACTGAGCACACTACTCTTAGAATCATTAATAGTTCAATTATAATAAATTCTCAGTAGTGAACATTACAAGCATCATCGATGCTTAGATAGTTCTAGTTGTAGCTCTCATCTATCTTACATCACAATGCATCCATGCATTCCATCTCATCACTTCTCTCTACTTCACTTTACATAAAGATCTTCATATATATATATATATATATATATATATATATATATATATATTACATCATTTAGTTGGCTCTCTAATACATTAAAAAATAGAATTAATATATACTCAAAGATTAAATACAAATTCAGTGACCATATACTACCAAGGAATAGGTAATCCAAAATCATGATCTAACTTAGCACGCTAGGAGTCCACGTCATACTCCCTCAATCATTGTGACTATTCACATGCCCTGTATCCCTATTACTTTATCTTTGCATGAACTCAAGATACTTTAACTCTCTGTGATCATCACAAAAACTCAAGCAACCTTACCATAAGTTCATACATAATCCAAAATATCTTCCTCTAAGCTCGCATGTCCCAATGCATCATATACTATCTTCGCTGTCCAAAACTATACCGCTATATTCTGTATTTCTATTTTTTGTACTTAGTCATTTTTCTATCTGTATATCCAAAACTATAAAAAAATTCAAGCGATCATAATTTAAGATGTTCTTCCATAAATGAAAACCCTCAAGTGTATCATATCACTCCAAAAGTGTATCACTTTCTAACAATCTCCCCCTTTGGCATTGATGGCAACACTTAGTGAAAACTGACTAAGTCTTAATACCAAAAAGATATCTGTCTAGTTTCCTCTCTTCTTCATTTCTTCTCTTTACATATATTCATTTTTCTTCTCTTCCCTCCCTTTGACATCAATGGAAAATGTATACAAAAATGTAGAGTGCATCAAAATTGTACAACTGCTTACTAGATATTTGGACCATATTTAATACATCTCAGAAAGAGTCTTCCAAGATCTTCACTTCCTTTATCCAGGTCTTCACCAAAATCTGACTCACACGAATCAGTTTGTTCAATGAAAATGAAGAGGTCTATGTTTCCTTTAGGTCAATAGGCATATTTTTGTAAGGGCATGTGTTTTCTTTGGAGTAATTAGACTCTTTAGAAAACCAAATCTTGCCATAACTCTCCCTCTTTCAGTATCAAGGACACTTAGTTTGTCCAAAATATTGGACACATCTTTGTCTAACTCCAATACAGATTGTGAGGAGGTCTCACAACTATCCATCAACATATCCAAAGTAGATCTATCCTTCGCTACTATATCCTCAATGTTTTTGACATGTATGATAGGGTGATACAGTAACTGTATAACTTCCTTCCTTGTGAAACACAACCTTTTTCCTCTGATGTGGTCTTGTTCGATATGCCCAATTCCCAATAAATAGACTTGCACACTTCCTACAATTTCTTCATGAGATATTTATTTTCAACCTTATCTTTTGTGATCTTCTCTAAAGACTCATAGTGACTACCAAATTCATGTAGTGCCTTGTTTAAGTTCTCTGCATCATCTTTTCCTTGAAAAACAATAGGTTATGGAAGTAGTTTGTTCAAGGTGTCAACTTCTCTTGTCATTACCTTAGTCTTGTTCTTTCTTTTTTGCTCAGATCTTTCTTTATCTTTACTAAATGTGATGAAGGACAACTTCATCAACTCATCCTCATCCATTTTCTCAATGTCAATGCTCAAAGACTTGTCTCCACTTTCCAACAATAAAGGTGAAGAATATTCAACCTTAATCACTGTATCTTCCACTGTTGCATCAATGTTTTCTTTCTAAATTTTTTTTTTGCCATATCCTTGTCACCAATTCATCCAATGTCTGTGTACTCCACAAGGGGGTCATTCACATCCTAAAAAATTCCCAATGACACAGGTACACCAGAAACATAAAAATTTGGTTGCTTCATAGTACTTACATACTGACTAGCATCTTCTCTCATTGATTTATCAAGATAAATATCTCAGCTTTCCTTAATGATTCTCCTTTCTCAAGGGATTTGGGCTTAGGAGCTTTAGGTTGTGAGATGCCCTCAGTTTGAGTTCCCATTAGGTCTTTTTATATATCTTTATGCATCTCCTCAGTAAATTCATCATATCTAACTCCCATATCTTCACTAGTCTTATTTTGGTTCTCAAGAGGGGTTTAATTTTATTCAATATCCTCTACATTTCTTTGACATATACCAAAGGAAACATGGCTTAAATTTATTTTTCTCTAATCAATTCATCTTCCTTTTGTGCTAAATTCTTCCTTACCTCCAATTTCTCATACAATTCCTCAAGTATACTACCTTTTATCTCTAACAAATTCTTCTTAAGAACAAGTAAATGTTTAATAACTATGTCTTCAATCATAAGTTTGTCAGATGCTTCATACCTATCATAGTATTTTGTCAATTAAACAAGCTTCCATTTCTCAATAATCCTCTTCTACAACATTTTCATATCTAGCTTCCAAATATGTTTCACATTAGTGGTATTTTCTTTAAATTTCTTCTCTTTTCCTTCTGTCCTCTATTCCTTAGGAGGTGATTCAGGTTTAGTGGACCTTGTGTTTCTTTTAGGTGCTAGCTTTGTTGTCTCTTTATGCGATATCTTTTGTGGTGGTGAGGGTGTAGTTACATCTATCATAGTAGAAATTGGACTAACTATCTGCACAACTTCTTGAGCTAGAAGGGTTTCAGTAGTAGTGCTTGCCAACCTAGAAGCTCTCTCTGTCATCTTATTCCTCACTTCTTTCATTTT
This sequence comes from Thuja plicata, assembly GCA_018584345.1. Lineage (NCBI taxonomy): Eukaryota > Viridiplantae > Streptophyta > Pinopsida > Cupressales > Cupressaceae > Thuja > Thuja plicata. The sequence continues at coordinate 65,317 of MU223672.1, forward strand.
CTCTTTGGATATGTCAGCCTTGGCTGCTAAGTCATCTACTACATTTTCTATTTTCCTCTTCCTTAATTCTCTATTCTACTCCTCTCTAATCTTTGTTGACTTATCTTTGTAAGTTCCCCATCTTTCCTCTGATGAATCAACTTCTGAAGCTAAAATGTATTCTACTTACATGATTAGAAATTCAAAACTTACCTCATAGCCTAGTGGATAGCACCATTTATTTATAGCTATAACTACCTCAAATCATACACATTCAATTTGGTAACCAAACATATAACCCGGCCAAAATAACCCTGGACACAATAACCCCACCATAATAACCCAAGGACACAATAACCCAGGGTCACAATAACCCATGGACAAAATAACCCATGGTCAAAATAACCCATGGACAAAATAACCCATGGT
>MU223672.1:65774-77751 GCA_018584345.1 Thuja plicata
TAGAGGATATTTAGGTCATTTTTAGACCATATATCCATTATATACCCCTAAAATAGCCTTAAAACATCTTTAATTTTCTTAAATAACTTATAAAATCATAAATAATTATAGAAATAAAGACAAATTCGTGGGAATAAGCTAAATAAGAGTTATTATGAAAAGATGAGAATCATAATGATGAGAATCATTTTTAATATTCACCACAATAATGATGAGAATCATTTTTTAATATTCACCACCATAGTAATGATGAGAATCATTTTTTTAATTTTTCATGACAGTAATGATGAGAATCATTTTTTAATATTCACCACCACACAAAATTTGCAATTACTAAAAGATTATGAAAACTGGTTTATACCATCAATGTATATCCCAAGAAAATGTGGGAAATATTTCCACTCATTTATATTCTTATGACCAACAAAACAAGATCCATTTATACACAAGTACTTGTAAAATTAAAACAACTTCAACCTGATGTAAACCCAAAAACTATACTAATTGATTTTGAATTAGATTTGAAGGGAGATATTTCTAAAATTTTTCCAAATGTCACTATTTAGAGATGCTTTTTCCATTTCTCCCAGTGTTTGTAGAGGAAAGTTCAAGAAGAAGGTCTGTAAACACGTTACATTGTCGATGAAGTATTTTCATTTGAGATCAAAAAAATTGTTGCATTAGCTTTTGTGCCTCAGATATATGTAATCAATGCATTCGAAACACTTCTACAATCTCCTTACTATATAGAACATGAGGAGAATTTTCAATCCATAATAGATTATTTTGAAGACACATGGATTTGAAAAATAACTAGAAGAGGCAACATACAGTCACCCAAGTTTCCAATCACAATGTGGAACTGCTATTCAACTATTCAAGATGATCTTCCCAAAACCAATAATTCTATTGAGGGATCACATAGAGGATTTAATTAATTGCTTCAATCATCGCATAGCTCAATATGGAAATTCATCAAAGAAGGGAAAAAAGAACAGGGTCTCCAAGAGAATAAAATAGATAAATATATGGCTGGACACACTACACAACCAAGCAGGAAAAAATACCATGAACTCAAAGAAAGACTAAAAAGACTAGTTGATGGTTATGACAATAATAATATTTTATATTATATAAGAGACATTTCTTGTAATTTGACACTTTAATTAAAAATTTGAATTTTTTTTTTAGAAATATACTTATAATTTATAAATGTTGTTTTCCTTTCTCTATAATCTTATGGGGTTATTTTGTCCATGGGTTATTATGACCCTGGGTTATTTTTTCATCGGGTTATTGTGGCCAGGTTATTCTGTCCAGGGTTATTTTGGCTGGGTTATTATGTCCTGTAATCAATCAATTTCAACCATGAAATAGATTGAACCCTTGTATTTTTCACTATTACCTCTCAAATTATTTCCCTTGCCTTCATCTCTCTCTCTATAGTATTTTGATTATAGAAAACAATTCGCCATCTACCCATGTGTTGTTTTGTCTCCTATAACTCTAAGAAATGTGAATGCCAGTAGGTATATTGTCTTTCCATGCTCTAGGGTGAATACCAGGAAATTTTTGAACAATGTGAAAGTACATGTGTATCAACAAATTTCCAAATCACAATCCTTTAGACTTGTCCTTCTTAACCTTCCTTACATTCTCCAATAATTGTTGTGTTAAGACTTCACATAGATTATACTTATTTTTTTCTTTCACCATCTTATAGGCCATTAAGATTACACCTGGTGATACACAATTTAGTTGGCTTCTATAATGGAGTTTATAGCCCAAAATCATAGTAATCAATCTTACATCTTGTTGGAATACATCATTTACCATCATCGCTCTCCTGTCCCATTGCAAATGCATTAGGGTTTTTTTCATATTCTTAGTATTCTTCTCAGCAATAGGTACTATACCAGTATTGTCCAATCTTGTTATGGCATGAATTAAGTCATTGCATATCTTCATAGGCTGATCTCCAAGCCATATAAATTGATCATGAACTCTTCTTACAATAATATTTATCCATTCTTCTTCATCAAAGTTGTGAAGTTGAGTTATCTTGATAATGCTTAGGCTATTTAGGTGTGCAAACTTATCTTTCATCTTTCCATCATCACCTATCATGTTTTCCATCTATGTGGAATTTTCTTCATCTCCCAAAGATTTAAACTTATTATATATATGCCCTAATAGCTTTGACATGTAAAACTTTGTACGGTGTTTGAGAAAATGCTCCTTTGGGGTCATCCTCAGTATATTTGAAAGGGTGTTTCTTGAATTTGTACCTAGGTCTCTCTACAACATCAAAACTCATAGATGTATCCATTTCAAAGTCTTTGCAATTGATCTAAATACCTTTTTACTACAAAAATGTGAGATCTCTGCTTTGATCAAACTCTTCAATATACTTGCTTCAACTCTTTTTCTGCTCAAGAATCTTTTCTCCTTAGGCTTTTCTCTACAAATTATGTCCAATTATGTTCTTTAAATTATCCTTATACTTTTTTGAGTGAAAAATTATGTAGTTCCCAATAATCTTATTTCTGGACACAGACCAATCGAGTAGCAATCTGGCGATCATAGTATATAGATTTATAAAACCATGCGATCACAGATAAATGTTTGAAAACATTTCTACATAGTATCCATAAGCTCACAAGAGCTTACTCCTCAAATTTAGGGGCTGGATAGATTTCAGATGTATTCTTCCAATGCTCTCCCTAAGGCCATGCTTGGTCATCTAGGTTGATGTAGAAATGTTAGCACCAAGTGAAGACTCAGTAGCATCTACTGACTCTCCCTGAACCTTTTCCTCACTATATTATTTTGCCTTCCATACCTTATACTATTGATATCTTCTATTTTCTTCAAATAATCCTCAAATTCACTTTTGTATTCTGCAAGAATCTTACTAGTATCACCAATATTCTTCTTTATAACCATAGGAGGTGGTCCTCTTCTATTTTAAGTTCTATTGTACCTACAAAACTTCACTATATTCCCTAGATTATTACATGTGTAGCATATAGGAGGTGATCTATTTTGATTAACCTAGAAATTACAATACCTTGCAATATGCCCAAGGTTATTACATTTATAACATGTTGTCTTACCTATTATCTCCTCACTAATGTAGTCTTGTTTGTATCTTGATTGATCAGGTTTCCTGCACTCTTCTTTTTTGTTCCCATATGCATAATAGTTAAAGAAATAACCAAAAAAGGTTTGAAATGGGATTTACCTCTGCAATCTCTCTTCATGTGTCCAACCTTGTTACAACAAAAAAATCTACATTTGAAAGGTCTGATATGTTCTTTAGTTTCTTCAAGAGTAGGTCTTTCTCCATCAATCTTTGTATCAGATTTTTCTTCTTGATTATTTGAACATTCAGATTCATTGAAGCCAACATGATTCATGTCTCCTTTAGGTTTCTATCTGTCTCTTTGTTCATCGATCAAGTTACTGCTCATGTGAAGTCTCTCAATGTGATTTTTTGCCTCAACAATTTCTCCTTTGCCTCAACTCTAGATACTTGTTCTTGTACTGTTACAATTTAGTCTTCATTTGTCCTATCTAAATATAACCATCCTTCAAGGTTTCTCTAATTTTGTTCTTAGCATCCTTTTCTTGTTGAATCTCTTTAGCCATCTATAGTGAGGTAGTTTCATAATCCATATTTAAGGTATCTTTCTTTTGCTCAAGCTGAATTATTTGATTTGAATTATCATTTTCTGAATCCTCTTTTTCCTTTACCATAAGATCTTGTCTCTAAATTTTGGAAAGTTCAAGCTATTCTTTTAGTTTCTTAATGAATCCCTCTGCTCTTCTCAATTTTAATTTCAAGTCACCATTCTCCGCTTTATCTTTGTGAAGATCTTCAAGTCCCACTTCAAAGTTTTCTTCCAAGCTTTTAGAATCCTTCTTGATCTCCCTTAAGTTGTTAAACTTTCTTCCCAAGGGCCAAAACCTCTGAAACCAATTGTTAGGATTAAGTAATATTGAGATGGGTGTGAATGAGTATTACATGAACTTAATAGATTCCAACTTAACCATATAATTATTTAAATGAAAAGAACATAAGCACACAACACATATATCATAACACCATGAATTGTTGTCGAGAAAACTGAGAGGAACCTCCTACAACAATATGGTGAAAATGCACAAAATAAAAAAATATGGAGCAATAGCAGAACTCAGAGTGAATCTATTTATCATGGGCCACTTCAATGGGGTAACCTCCTTTGAGCAAGCTGAATACAATAAATTCATCGGTGCCCATCAAAGGCCTCAACCTACTCTTATATACTAAGTATGATCTAGAAAAGTAATACTACCTATGCATGTGGGATAATAAAATATACTCACGGGATGACTTACAAAGCATATGCGTCCAACAACACTACACTAACAAAATAAACAAAAGGAAAACACAGGTTCCTAACATTCCCTCTCTCTTAGAAAAAAGCTTTGTCCTCAAAGCTTAAGGTGTGGAAATTGTTGCTGAATCTAAAGAAGGGGTTCCCATGTAGCATCCTCTGGTTGCATTATATTCCACTGAATTAGGACCTCAGAGATGGAGTGAGAGAAAATATGACAAGTGCACCAGTAAAGGATTGCCTCAGGCTCTAGGATAATGGATCCTTCCTTATCCATTTCAGGGAGAGCAGTTTGTGCTCTGACATTTGTACCAAGAACTTGCTTGAGACAAGAAATGTGAAATACTGGATGAATGTAGGAAGAAGGAGGAAGTTCCAGTTTATAAGCAATTGAACCAATCTTCTGTAGAACCTTATAAGGCCCATAAAATTTTGGGGCCAGCTTATGATGCCCTTTAAGCTTTAGGGATGATTTCTTGTATGGCTGTAGACAAAGAAAAACCATATCCCCAACTTGAAATGAGCACTCAGAATGGTGTTGATCTAACTACTATTTCATTCGATTACGGGCCATGTGAAGATTATCTTGTAAGGTGCAAAAAATATGATCCCTGGTGTGGAGAACTATGTCAATTACCTAGACTGGTGAGCTACTGGGAGTGTAGGGAAGGAGCATTGTAGGTGCCTGACCATAGACTGCTTCATATGGAGTCATTTTAGAGGCAGTGTGGTAAGAGGTATTGTACCACCATTTAGCTAAAGGAAGCCACTTGGCCCACTGATGTTGCTGTTTGGAAGTGAAGCAGCGAAGATAACTTTCCAAGCATTTGTTGACAATTTTGGTCTGACCATCGGTTTGTGGGTGATAGTCCAAACTCATCTTTATTTTGGTGCCAGTTTGCTGAAATAGTTCAGTCCAAAAATGACTGGTAAAATTTGCATCACGATCTGAGACAATGGAAGAAGGGAGGCCATGAAGACGGAAGATCTGGTCCATGAAGATTTGTGCAACTGAGGAGGTAGTATAGGGGTGGCTAAGGGCACAAAAATGACTATATTTAGAGAGACGGCCAACCACAACCAAGATCACTATCTTGCCACCTGATTTAGGAAGGCCTTCAATGAAATCCATAGAAATATCAGTCCAAATCCATGTAGGGATGGGAAATGGTTCTAGCAAGCCAGGAAGGAGGGTCGTTTCACCCTTGTGGCATTGGCAGGTATCACATTCAGCCACCATCTATTGAATCATCTATTTCATTCCTTTCCAAAATAATTTTCACCTTTCCCAATCATAAGTTTTGAGGAATCCCGAGTGCCCTGCCGAAGGAGAAGCATTGAGTTCATAAAAAATAGCCTGTTGCAAATCTGGGTTCTAAGGAAGCACTAGATGGCCCTTGTATCAGAGAGAAGCACCATCCCAAGAGTAATGCAGTACAATAGAAGGATTATTGGCCAGCTGGTGAATGATTTGAGATAAAGAAGAGTCACTGACATAACCCTGCTAAACAGATGCTAACCAATTGGGAATTGGCATAGAAATAGATAAAAGGGAAGCTTGATCATCAAATGTGCAAGAAAGAGCATCTGCCACAATATTGTCCTTACCCTTCTTATAGGTGATCTCATAATCATACCCCATGAGTTTTCTTACCCATTTCTAGTGTGTAGGGGAGGATACCTGTTGTTCCAGGAAGTATTTCAGACTTTAGTGATTGGTCTTGATGCAAAAATGACTCCCTAGGAGGTATGGCTACCACTTCTATACAACATGAAAAATAACCATCATTTCTTTTTCATAAGTAGAGAGGGATAGATTATTATCAAAAAGGCTTTGATAGTGAATGCAATAGGATGGTCATCTTGAAGGAGAAAAACACCCAGTCCATTGTCACAAGCATCACTCTCAATAGTGAAGGGCTTGGAAAAATCTGGCATAGCGAGAATAGGTGTACTGCACATAGCCTATTTCAGTTGTTCAAATGTATTCTTAGCAACATGGGTCCAGGTAAAGGCATCCTTTTTTAACATAGCTGTCAATGGTGCTGCAATCTTCCCATAATTCTTGACAAACTTGCGGTAATAGCCAGTCAGCCCCAAAAAACCCCGAAGGCTCTTGAGAGTTTTAGGATGTGGCCAATTTTTCATGGCATCTATTTTTGTAGGATCCACCCGAACCCCTTGGTGTGCAACAATATGCCCGAGATACTCCACTTCCTCCTGGCCAAACACACATTTAGACAGTTTTGCACAGAGTTGATGATCATAGAGAAGTTGCATTACAAGCTCCAGATGATAGAGATGCTCAGCCCAGGTTTTTCTATATATGAGGATATCATCAAAGAAGACTAGAATGAATTTCTGGAGGTATGGGAAAAATATTTTATTCATCACTACCTGAAATGTTGAAGGAGCATTAGTTTGGCCAAAGAGCATGACTAAAAATTTATAGTGACCATCATGTGTGCAGAAGGCTATTTTAGGTATATCCTCCTCATTAACCCAAATTTGATGATACCCAAAATGAAGATCCAACTTGGATAAAAAATGAGCCCCATGAAGCTCATCAAGAAGTTCATCAACAACTGGAATAGGAAACTTATCCTTTATAGTGAGATCATTAAGTGCTCAAAAATCAATGCAGGGTCGCCATGACCCATCTTTTTTGCAGACAAGCAGAACTGGAGAAGAAAAGGAACTGGTACTAGGGTGAATAGTACCTTTCTTTAGTAAGTCACGAATGAGCATCTCAATTTTGGTCTTCTGATGAAATGGGTAGCGGTAGGGCCTGATGTTGGGTGGAACACTGCCAGGAAGGAGCTAAATACGGTGGTCCTCTGGGCAAGAAGGGGGTAATCCCACAGGTTCAGCAAATACACCTAAATACTTATCCAAAATTTGTTGGAGATCTGTAGGAGTACTAGAGACTGCTGATGGCTACATCTGAATGGAATGGAGCTGAGCGATGACACCATGTGAATTCTTCTTAAGAAGTTTTTCCATACGATGTGAATTGATGATGCTAAGAGACCCTGACTGTAAGCCTTTCAAAGTGTGTTGTTTCCCATTGGCTGAAAACTGCATCCAAAGTTTAGCAAAATCCCATAAAATGGGGCCAAGAGTGCGTAACCATTGTGCACCCAAAACCACATTACAGCCACCTAAGGGCAAGGAAAACATGTTAGAGTGCAGGTTATAATCTCCAATAGAGAGATGCACATTGCGACATTTCCCTTTGCAAGGTAAAGTGCCCCCATTGGCAATCATGAATTCAAAGCTAGAGCAGGAATGGACAAAGCAATCAGACTGTTTGGCTATTTGGGGGTCAATGTAGTTATGAGTGCTACCAGAATCAATGAGTATAGTAAGAGGGATCTTCTTGAAGAAACCCTGGACCCACATGGTTTGTGGAGTAGTGACTCCTGCCAAAGCATGGATAGATATCTCTGGTTAAGCTTATGGCGAAGGAGGTTCAGGCTATTGAGGCTCAACCTCATCGTCCACTGTGTCGTGAGCATCTACATATTCTTCCAGTTTAGGTGGAGAATCCACATCCAAGAGATAGAACTTTTGATGAACACATCTATGGCCCTGGGACCATTTCTCATCACAATTATAATAAAGCCCTTTTTCTCGCCTGGCCCGCATCTCTGTTTCAGACAAGTTCTTGATAGGAGTAGTTCGGGGAGCTGGCATGACTTGAGGGTTGTGAGAACCCGTATTTTTGAATGGAACAAAATTGGATTTGGAATGTTGTAGAGCACTAATCTTGTCCTCTGCTAACTTAGCCAACCCAAGGGCTTCCATCATTGTAGTGGGTCGAAACATTTTTACTTCAGAGTGAAGTGCATCCTTCAGACCATTGACAAAACAACTGTGGAAGAAATCATCAGACAAGCCCTCTGTGTGATTAGCTAATTTTTCAAACTCTGTCTGGTATTCTCTTACAATGCCTATTTGGTGCAGTTTAGTGAGTGCTCCCGTGAAGTCATCAAAAGCACTAGGGCCAAAGCACTCCAACAGGAGTGCACAATTCTATCCATGTTGGGTCTACATTAGCCTTGATGTACCAACAAAACCATTGAATAGCTTCATGTTCCAAATGAAAAGATGCAAGTGCAAATTTGTTGTTATCCAAGGTATTATGCAAGCTGAATACTATTCTGCCCTGTAAATCCATCCATTCGGATCAGTACCATTGATGTGAGGAAAATCAAGCTTCGGTCCACGAAAATTGTCAGAAGAGAACCCAACGTCTCTAGAATGGTTTCGGTTCATGGCTAAATGCTTAAGGGTGAGGCTGAGAAATTTGTCATCCAGATCCTGAAGTTTGGTTTTGAGGGATGCAAGTTCTTCCTCCATGATTTTTTCTCCTGTACGTGTAACAACCATAAAGCTTTTTTTTTTTTTTTTGGAAATTGGTAGAAAAAGAGAAACATAAACTTTTTTAGTTAGGACAAACTTGGATTTGGGAAAAATACATATGTGAAATGGGTGTTTGATGAGTGGTTGGACACTTTCTGATGAAAAGGGAAAAAGAAAAATGAGGGTTTCAGGGTTGGGGAGGTGAAATGAGATTAGCGGTCCAAGAGGGACAAGGGAGAAGAATTAGGAATTGAACCTTGTGGCCCAGTTTGGTGGCGATTGGATGAGAAGTGAAAAAGATAGGGCAAACCCTAAAATTAGATAAATGAGGGATTTCAGGCTTTGATATGTAGAATTTGGGGTAGGGTCATCAAGGAAGGAAGTATGCAGAATAGTATTTTGGGGATTCTGAGGAAATGTGAGAGGAAACAAGAAGAAAGCAAGGAAGCTATGGCCAAAAAATAGAATTTTTTTTTTTTTGACAATCGACTCAGGGAAAATCACTTAAAAATGGAATAACTAAAAAGAAGTATTGCAATAACAAGAAATATTGGAATTGAAAGGAACCTGAAGGCCACGACGAAAAAAAATTTAACGTAATTTCCACCCAGCGAGCCCAAGAAAGTGCTCTGATACCAGATGAGGGGAACCTCCTACAACAATATGGTGAAAATGCATGAAATAATAGAATATAGAGCAATAGCAGAACTCAGAGTGAATCTATTAATCATGGGCCACTTCAAGGGGGTAACCTCCTTTGAGCAAGCTCAATAAAATAAATTCATCGGTGCCCATCAAAGGCCTCAACCTACTCTTATATACTAAGTACGATCTAGAAAAGTAATACTACCTATGCATGTGGGATAATAAAATATACTCATGGGATGACTTACAAAGCATATGCATCCAAAAAAACTACACTAACAAAATAAATAGAAGGAACACACAGGTTCCTAACAGAAACCCTGGACAAAGGAAAAACCCGGTGGGGATGGTACCCAAAAATATGTACTATGTATAGTGTCCCTATTAGGAGACCTAGCCTTGTTAGCAACTAAATATTATATTAGTACATTTCCCTGTTAGGAGAATACAAAACTGTGTTAAAGGTATACTAAGCACACTGCTCTTATAATGAGTAATAGTTCTAATATAATCAATTCTGAGTATTGAACATTACAAGCATCCACTATTCTTAGATAGTTCCAGTTGTAGCTCACATCTGTCTTAAATCACAATGCATCCATGCATTCCATCTGCTTCATATCATCTCATCACTTCTCTCTACTTTGCTTTACAAAAATCTCTTCATATATATATATATATAACCTCATTTAGATAGCTCTCTCATACATTACAAAATAGAATTAATATATACTCAAAGAGTAAATACAAATTTGACGACCATATACTACCAAGGAATAGGTAATCCACAATCACAATCTAACTTAGCACTCTACGAGGCCACATCATACTCCCTCAATCATCAGGACTGTTCACCTACCCTGTATCCCTGTTACTCTATCTTCACATGAATTTGAGATACTGCAACTCTTTGTGATCATCAAAAAAAATCAAGCAACCTTACCAGAAGATCATACATACTCCAAAATTTCTTCCTCTAAGCTTGCATGTCCCCATGCAACATATACTATCTTTGCTGTCCAAAAATGTACTTCTATGCTCTGTATTTCTATTTACTATACTTACTCATTTTTCTATCTATATATCCAAAACTATAAACAACTTCAAGCGATATCATGTTGGTGCTCAAATACACCGATTGGATTTCTTATCGACTTGCCAATCCAATGCTGGGAAACCCAAGTGGTTTGGCCAACTAACAAGTCACAACCAAAGCAAGGTTGGAACTTCTGTAATTATGGCTCTGCAAAACCAAGGCTGGTAGGCCTATACCTTGACTTATCCTTCAAGTTACCAGGATTTTTATAGCAGATAAGAAACACTTCAACCTTCTCTCTCAAGTATGGAAAGGAACTTGAAAGAAATCTAACTGAAAGCAATATATCATGAACTATAAACTAAAATAATTTAAGTAATTGAAAGAATGTTTTGTAAATGTGTATGTAATTTGAAATGAACAGATAGATAAGATATCACAAAACTATAAACAATGAACTAAATACCTATAATCCAAATAATAATTATACCATTTCCTTATTCTACCATGGGCAATAGAGTCAAGATCATTCCAATCTTATGTTCAACCTCAGAGACAATTTTACAAGAAAAATTGTCACTTAAAAGGTGTTATGGAATGTACATGCATCCTAAAAAAAATTTAGAGATATTTCAAAAGGGTGATACTTCTCAGATGATAGCCCAATTGACTGAGGCCTCAATCAATAGAATTTAACCATGCAAAATGAGAAAACCAATTGAAAATATAGACTATGAATCAAATCAAGAAGAATGTACATCAAACTATCACTTTGAAGAAGTTCTATTCGTTTATCTGATGGACTAATTGTAAAATGATTAATGAAACAATTTCATATATGAAGAAAAAAGACTTATCTTTATTGATTTTAAAAAAAATAGTACATCTAGGTCCATGTTATAGTTGTTGATCCAAAACTATCCAAATATGTGAAATTGTATTATATTGTATTGTCTTGTCTCTTTAAATTTTACATTATGTATATATATGTGTTTGAGCGGATTTCACACCTCTTTAGGGTGAAAAGACACAACCCTTATTACAAATTATTTTGAAAAAAATAATCAACTAACTAAAAATTAACTACCTAACTTTCGGATTTGGCTTTGGTCAAAAATCCAAAACACCTTGTGGAAATCTAATATTTCTTTCGAAGATAGGAAATTTGATTTCCCAAACTGGGTCATTTTTAGATTTTTAAAATTAGATCATTGTAAGCCTCTGTCGCTATCATCTTTGTAGAAAGTTAAAATTCCAGCATTTTTTTAAGTCTTCAATTAGTTAGTTCTATTTATTTGTGTCATAAAGCTTCCTTCCTTTGATTTTTTTAGTATGGAGAAACTTGCTTCTTGATAATGGAATGGGACTTCTAAATTCTCAAAATTTAGGGTACCACCAGTGGCTCTTTCTGGGTATGTATGCTCCCTATGAGCATGGCGATATTCTAGCTATCTCTAGAGAAGCAGACCAAGTATCCACACTTCATCTGATGCAAAGTGAAATTGGGTGGCCCTAGCCCCCCCCCCCCCAAAAAAAAAAAAAAAAAGGA
>MU223672.1:99122-124843 GCA_018584345.1 Thuja plicata
ACTTTCTCAAGCTTGACTCTCTCTAAGTCCACTTCCTCAAGCCATCTTCTTACACCCCCACATGCCTTATTAATGCCTTCATTAATATGAAGACCTTAAGCCCATGCCTCTCCCATGCCTTATTAATTCCTTAGGCATTAAAGGCTCTTACATGTTCATTTATTGGGCCTCCTGATTAATAAATGAACCTTGTCCCCCTCTCTCTCTCCCATTCTTCTATAAATAGAAGCCTATTTTGAGAGCAAATAAGCCTTCACTTGAGATTAGAAATACATTGTTATGCTGTTAAATTCACTCTAGATTCATATTTCACCTATTATCTCATGCTAGCTTATAGTTCTTATTTCATCTTTTAGAGCTAGATTGCATGTTTTATTGTCTTTTAGCTTGTTTTTAAATATAAAATCCTTCATGCTAGGTTGTATTTGTCACTGGTTTATAGCATATTCTGAGGGCTAATATGTTGTTAATCACACTCCTCCTAGTTAGTAGGAAATAGGTCAGTTTTAGTGGGTTCTACATGCTTTACATGCTTTTCTAACCCTTTTTGACTAATATAATGATCTATTGAGTGTTTGTGTTGATTCTGACAGGTACCCATTTACACACACACACAACTCCCTCTTAGAAATATTGAATAAATTTCTAACTTAACAACTAACCAATGTACTTTTAACCTGTAAGAACATAAGGATCTCTTAAATACTCCTAGGTATTGAGGCATCTTTTAGATATTTCAAACATGAAAAGAAAACTAAAATTAAAGAACACACAGTTTCTTTAACTATCTTCAGATAAATTTAAAATGAAGAAATAGAGAATTATAAAGAAAGATGAACAATCACCATGCATTTACGAATAACACAGAGCATGAAATATATTAACTCACAAAGTAATTAACATATCACAAGTTCAAATTCACAGATTCAAACCAAGATTTTTATTAAAGTATTATGATTGCATAGAACAAAGTCTAAGATCAATGCAGATTTTTGTATCTTTCTATTCAATTCCTTTCAAAATAGAAAAAAAACTACTAAAATGGCCTAAGAAAATGATCAAAACTAAGTCTAAAACCAAAAAAAAAAATTATTTTAGCAATCCCAAGGGCCTTCCTGAAAACTCGCGCACCTGATTTTACCAAAAAGAAATAGTTACAAACCAGTAACTTAAAAGAGAAACATTTTTATAGACAGCTGTCCCATAATTAAAAATAACTAAAAACATAAAATCCTTGCATGATTTCAGCTACTTTTCCTCAGACGTGGCTTCTTGAACCAGCTTCCAGCTCCAAAATGCACTCACTATCTTCCAGCTCCAAAATGCACTCACCAGCTCCTGAATTAGATGAGAGTGTAGGCCCTTCAAATCATTCAACTTTGCATGACATGCATTCTTTTCCCACTTGAAATCCTGAATCTTCTCCAACTGAATGGGTAACTGGACTCTACATTATCCATCCTAGTGAAATCTTCAGTCGTTATTTCTTCTTTTTCCTTGATACTATTCATAGTATCTTCAAAGCTCTTAATCATGAATTTTGTATATGTGCTTCCTTCTTCTAACTAGAAGATACCTGACATTTTTACCACTTTTATGTCTTTTAATGCATTGGTGTGCATTTCCTTGATCTCTTTTTCCATAGCACGCATGTTGGAGACTGCAGCTCTGAATAGACTACCTTTCTAGCTTAGATTCTTTTTTAATATAAACAGCATGCAAGTGTCCACCATTTTCATTTGATTCTCTGTCAAGAATTTCCCCATTCCATATTCCTCTATCTCATTAATTTGAGATACGATAGTTGCACACTTCTCTTCATCTGATTCCCATCCTGGAATTACGGTATGAATTTCCCCAATTAGCGCCTCCCCTTCCACATAGATGGTGAAGAATTCTTGAATGAACTTTCTTCCTTCCATAACAATACCACCAACCCAGTTCTTCATTTCTTCCATGAGGGCTCTACCCTACTGCATCTACTTCAATAACTATTTACTATCTGCTAAATTAGGATCAAAGTCTTGTGGAGATTGGGCCAAGGGTAATGCTCCAACCTCACAAAGTGAATTGAGAAATTTGGCCATTTTAATCATGAGCTTCTTGAGTTCTCATTTTTCCTTACCATCCTTTTGAGATTGATCAAGCATGTGGTCTACAGAAAATTTAAACAAATGGTCCCTAGTATCTCTGTTTAACACACCAAATTCCATCTTTGTAACCTCAAAATATTTGGCCACAAGTTCATGGACTCCTTCCTTTTTCTTGAAGGTTGTGATCTCAGTGGTCACTTTTCTTGTAGTAGGATCAGTATTCAGCCTTGCATTGATCTTAACCCTTTTTTCCTTCAGGGCATGTGTACCATACTTGGTAACTATCTCTTTGACTGGTAAAGAGACATGTTTAAAGTTGTGCTTCCTATTTACCAAATCTATCAGCCAAGGGGGAATTTAGCTAGACACCAACCTATTATCTACTATCTTGGCATGCATGACGTCCTCTTGTTGAACTTTAGGCTTGTCAGTAAACATTTCCTAGTCTTTATTATTATGCTCTAGTGAGAAAGAGATGTTCTCATCATTGATATCAATATCAATATAACCAGAATCTTGGGATGCCATTTGTGTTTGACCTTCAAACCTAGTTCTTAAACTTGTTCAGGGTGAGGTAGGATGTGTACAAAAATTCACCTTCCTTTTATATGGAAGAATATTACCTGCATGAATTATCAAGAGGGAAGTGTTAGAGGGAATGGGAAACACTTCAATTGAGATGAGACTTGCATTATATTTCTTAGGAGATGTAATCTTTTCTCTATCTTTTTGCCTCTTTTTTAACCAGATATCATTGTAGGATAAAATTAACCTATCCCTTAATTTGATATCCTCTTCCTCTTCTCTTTTCCTGTCGACTTTTGATAAAACCTCTATGTTTGGACAATCAAAATTGGGTTCAATGATTTGAGAATGGTTTTCCTTCATGCCAGCTATGTTAAACTTTAGCTATAGGGTTTTTATTTGGGGAATAAATAACCTAGAGTGATCCCTCTTTTTAATTTCTTCTTCGTCTCTGATATCTTCCCTCAAATATTCAATATGCAGATTCAATTTAGACTAGATACTCAAATCAAAATCCTTCCTTGCGAATCCTTTGTTGTCAAACCCTCTCCTCGGTTTATAGAACTACATGTGAAAACCCACCAAATTACTGGCTATCATGAAGGCATCAATCATACTCTTTCATGTCATAGTCCCAAGACTAATTAGGAACATAGACTCCCATTTCTCCTCTGGAATATTATTTTTAATTACTGTGAACATCTGTTTATAAACCTCTGCTAAGATGAAACAATCAAAGAAGAACCTTGGCAATTTTAGAGGTTTTCATCAAAACCCCAACCTCTCACATAGGTGAACCATGGAAACTATATATAAAATCTTTTGAAATGCTGAACTAGCTTCTGTGCTTCTAGAGAAATCCTCTGATTTGGGGTTCTAGCTAGCTGGTAACATAATTTTTTGGGAAAACATCATGAACTCTCCTGTATTCTTCAAGGACTCTGTCTTTCCTCAGTAAAGGGAAATATTCAAAAATGCTTATGTCTTGACTCCATGGCTCATGGGGAATCCCAAAAAAATCTTGAGTGCATGCAAGGAAATATATTAGGTAAGAGGACAGATAAAATTCCTCCCTTATCACCTATACCTATTTGAGCCGATCTCTTAGTGAACTTGCAATTATTTCAGCCCAGTCTAGACTTTTCTTTCCTTCTAAAACAATCTCAATAAAATGGTACATCTAGTCTTCAAAAAGGAGCACCTACTTTTAAACTTTAACTCTATGTAATAAAATCATTATTTCATGAATGTGAGGTTTCATATGGTCTTTGGTAAAAAACATGGGTAGTCTAGAACCACCTTTGTAGTTTGACACAGTCCACTTGCGAGTGATGTATCTGAGTTTCTTGTCACTTCTCTCTCAAAATTGAGAAAGCGATTGGGTTGGGGTAAAAATGACAAAAGACTCATTTGGGAGCTTAAATATAGACATTATTGTTTCTCTATTTATAGTCAAAATACTTTTACCCTCATTATTCAACACACTCTTGGACTTAACATCATAATGGTTCATGCACTGTAGAACTAGCTGTAGATTAACTACAGCTGGGGGAAAAGCGGCGGCTTGAAACAAACCACTAGACATGAGCTCTAAGGTATACTCCTTTTCTATAGAATCCTTCATATTTTCAACCAAATTCTCTAGTTCAACTCCCAACAAATTAGTGTCTGTGATCACTGGGGCTCTACACTCTAGACTCGCAATATTTCCAAAAAAATGCATGCTAGACCTCACTTTGCTTTCCCAAACAAACAAAGAATTGTAAGCCTTTGAAAAAACACTTCCACACAAAAAATAGGAAGAAAAAGGGGGATTTTTGACATTTACCTATACTATGTCAACTTAGGAAAACAAAAACCTTTATCCTTCACAGCCTGGACTCCTCAACCTAGCTCTGAAAAGGAAAAAGCTGAAGGACATAATTTAAAGAATGTACACCCAGCTGAAATATAATCGAAGAGACATACCTTAAATGTGGCATGTAGGCTCACGTGGAATGAATCTAATGATGTGACTTTTGGTGAGCTTCATTTAATAAAATCACTTAGGTCATGACTAATTTCCATTTAATGCCACTACTTTACTCATGCTGAAAGATCGTCCTCCTTAACTCATTTTTCCACCTCAGAATTACCTTGTGTCTACCATCAAATCAAAATTGATTGTACCATTATTCCAATAAATACTGCTTTGATGTGTCATGTCACCTATCACCTTGGCTTTCACATCAATATTTAAGCCTGTTGAATCTACCATTGAACTACTTTGAACAAAGGTTCAAAGAGGTTCAAAGTGGTTTATTTTTGCATCATGACATGGCACAAGTCCCACCCGCGATCACTGATGTTAGCCCAAAATCTTTGTTTGAACCTCTTTGAACTACTTCAAATCAAGGTTTGAAGAGGTTCAAAGTGGTTCATGAGGAAGAAATAACTTCTAACACTTGGCCAAGAAGAGCCAACTTCTACAAGATGGGTTCATGAAGTATTAAATCAATTGACTCAGAAGCAAAATTGACATTGGAAAATTTTTTTTTCATGAACTTTTGTGATAAGGATGAAACCAATAAAAGATTAAAATTATAATAGGGTCAAGGAAAATTTTACCATGGTGACTCAAAATAGACCCTAAAAACTCCATAGACTCCTTCAGGGCTATTGGGACCATGATATGAACCATAGATTTAGTAGCTAAAGGATTCCTATGTTATGCATCTACCACCCTCTGGGCCCTAGGTCTTTCCTATGCAGAGCCTCTCCCTCTACCCTTGAATTTCCACATGTCAAATTAATTTGGATTCAATCCATCGATAGACTCACAATATAGCTTTCTCAAAAAATATAGAGGCACCTCCCAATTTTTATGAGGTGGTTGGTCAAAGACCGTATACAACCTATCCCAAAATGCATTTTTTTCCTAGTGTGGACACACCAATCTATAGAAAACCTATTTGTATCAATAGGTAGGGTGTTATTTATTTTAGGACTAATGAAAAGAGAACATATGCCATATTTAAGTATGCCCTTTCTTTTCACCTCATCTTATGACAGCCTATTAGCATAAAATTCATGACATCTATCCCTAAATGAACCACATTTCATAACATGTCTAGATACCTCCCCAACACTTTTTCGTGTAGGAGAACCTAGGATAATCCATCATAGTTCATTTTTGGCTTGTACCAACCTTAGCCAAGTTAGTATAGTTTAGTTTTGACCTTAGAAGGTCTTGCAAGTGTGTTCCTAGATGGATTTGACTAGGATAAATCCAACCTAGCTATTTTATGCTTTGTTAGTGGTTAATGCTAGATTAAGCCTAAAATGGGAAGATGGGTCAAAAATCCTTCAAGGCTTATGCTAGGCTAGAAATGTGCCTAAAGATACCTCTAGAATTTTTTTACATCAATCTAGGCTGATTAGAGGTCATTGGGATTTGTTTTATGCAAAGTTGTAAAAATTGTCAAAATGTTGCATGATAACATTTCCAACTTTTAAAAGTTGCATGGCAACATTTGGAATGATTGGATTATTTTCAAAGAATGATGGTGGGTAGTTAATGTAACATCCTATAATCATGGGGAAGGCATATTTAGACATAGAGGATCTCATTTCTTGAGGTAGAAGAATGTAATGAGTGATTTGAATTTGCAAGAAGAAGCTCTGTTAATGGTTTTAGCATATAGTCTATCATTTTGATGGTTGTGAGTTAGTAGATGGATTGAATGTTGATATCCAGTGTTGTATTTGTGTAGTAGAGGTAGCTTGAAGAAATTTTTGTTTATCTTTGAAATTTTTTTGAGTTCAGTAGATTAGGCTGTTAAATTATTTTGTTAGTAGCATAGTTACTGGTGTTGTTTAAGAAGTTTTCAAAAACATGGATACCCCATAGATCCACACCATGAAAATCATCATGGACCAGAGGGATATGGAAGGTAAGATATTATATAGTGTACATATGGAAGGAGGGTTTCTGAAAAGAAAACTAGTTAATTTTGATGTCATGTCTTAGGTGAGTTCAGTGTACCTAGTTAGGTGCATGACAGTGATCTAATGGTGTTTTATTGGAGGGGAAGTATTGGGAGAATGTAACCAAGTATGGTTTCACAATAATAAAGTTCCTATAGATACCTCCTAGGGAGATTAGGGATTGGACAATCCATTAAGATATATTTCCAAGCAAAAATCAGTAGACTGCACAAAAATATCCCTATTTGCCCTATTAGCCCTCAATTCTAGGAACCTATTGTACAAAGGCCCTAGAACCCTAAGACCACCAAAATCCTTAATGTCTTAGAAAAGGGTGTCTGAATATATTTTTTTTGTGGATTATTTGGAAGTTTTGTGAGAGAAATGGGAAAAACTCATTGATTAGGGCTAATTGACCTATTAGGCCTAAAAGACCAAATCCTTTGATTTTCTTGAGATTATTTGAAAAACCATTGATGTCCTATCCTAATGGGATCATATGGAAGGAAATAAGTTGTCTTGGTAAGAATTACACCCCCTACAGAACTTATGATAAGATGGAGATGAGATTGCACTTGGAGACATCGAAGGAGTAAGGGTTTGAAGAACACATTGTTGATAGCTACCCCAAGGTGAAGAACAAAAATGACAAAATCACAGAGTTGTGTTGGAGAATTCGTAGGCTAGTGGAGGAACGGCTTGGAATATCCTAGAAGAGAGGGTAGGATCTTGAGAAGGCTAGGAACACTAGTGTCCTATACTTTTCTTGTGTAGGACCACCTTAAGTGATTCTATCAGATTGGTATCAAAGCCAATAAGTTTTGGCTTGTGGTGAATGTTCCAACCAGTAGAGTTAGTAGGAGAGTCTATAATGGTAACAAATGCAGAGTTGGAAAAGAAAGTGGATGAGAAAGAAGAAGAGAATATATTTCTTAGAGAGATTAGCACAATTGGAGCACAAAGTGGACCAAGTGGAGGAAAAGACTGAGGAAGTGAAACATAAAGTTGAAGGAAAGAGTAAAGAGATAGCCTTGGATGATGAGGTCCCTAAAGCTGACCCTATCCTCATCAAAGAACCATTCTTGAAAGAAATAAAATCTTTGAGTGGAAAGGCATTGGAAGGAGTTCCTATATTTACTGGAAAGATAGAACCAGAGATACTCCTAGATTGGATTGAAGGACTAGAAAATCACTTTGAATGTGATGGTATAACTGAAGCTCAGAAAGTGAAAGTGGAAAAGGCTAGACTAAGAGGGTCTACACTCACTTGGTGTAAATTTATTCAAGATGAGAGAGAGAGAAGGAAGGAAAGAGATCTATTTCTAATTGGAAGGATATGGTAGAAAAAATCAGAGAAGCATATGTACCTAAAGACTATGAAATTTAGTTGCATAAAAGGAGACAAAGTCTTAGAAAAAAAGATTTGGATGTTAACTCTTATACTAAAGAGTTTCAAAGGCTATGCATGAGATAAATAATTTCACAAGAGTAAAGTGTGAAGGTAGATAGAAATCTTAATGGTCTTAAATGGACTATACTAGATGAATTGAGTTTTCTTACTCCTACCACTATTTAGAGATGCCACCAACTTTCCATAAAGGTGGAAGAGAAATTGAGAAAGAAAAAAGATTCAAGTAATACTAGAGGCAAAGGTAGAGGAAGAGATAATCAAGGAAAAAGGAGTGGATATGGTGGTAGAATTTTAGAGTCCAAGACTCAAGGAGAGACTAATATTACTGAACAACAAGAGGGAAGTTTAAAGAGAGGAAGCTTCAATAGAGGAAGATGCTCTAATACAAATTGGAGAGGAAGAGGTAATAGTCAAGGAAGAGGTTCCTACTTTGAAACAATTAAATACTATCATTGTAATCAAATGGAACATCCTGCCTATAGGTTTCTAGAGAAAGGATCTAATTATCAAGGAGGAGACAAGAGTGAAATTTTTGCAAGAGTCTAGTGGTGTAAAAACCACCCTGAGGTACCCCTAGAATCAAAGGAAGGAGAAAATATGATGATAATGAGAACACTGATCAAAGAACAAGTGAAAGAGGAGCCAATCTAGAGGAGAGAACTATTTAGAGTGAAGTGTAAGATGATGGGTAAAGTATGTAGAGTTATCATAGAATCAGGGTCTACTTGTTGGAAAGTGATCTATTTTGGTAAATGTGATTCAATTTTTGGTTGTCATTTATGGAAACACATCTGGGTTTAAGATTGTTTACTTTGAAGTTAAGTTTTGTTGATTCAGAAATTGACTAAGTATAGTAGCAGCGATACAAAAGTATTTTGGATGTCAAAGACAAAGATCAACGAATTAGGGAAAGTGACCTTAGATGAAGATAGTATGGAGTATGTATGACCTCCACCTAAGATTGATTTTGATTTGGTTAAGTTTACGATGAGTTATAAGGATTTGAAGACAGATAGACTACAAAAGAATAGTGATACAGAGCAGTTGGACAACAATGAAGACTGAGGGAGTATGACTTGGACTCTAGGAAATCAAAGTTGTATTTTGGTTGTTGATAGTCTATACTTTGACTATGCAAGAGCGCAGACTATGAATTTGATATTTACTATACTAAATGTATTATGTTTTGAAGGCTGACTTTGTAATATTTGGAATATTCATCTAGCGAGCCGACTTTGTAAAGTTATGAGATATATATGTAAGATATTTTTGTAAAGATTATGAGTATGTGTATGTAATAGTTATCTAGAAGGGAAAATATGTGACTTGCAGAGAAGAGAATGGAAGAGCTATAAAGGAACTATCAAATCATTTGTGATGATTGTTTTATTCACGACTAAGAAATTTTTATAACAGAATTACATTATAATAGTTGTAAGCTCAGAAGCCCCTAACAGGGTGTTGTGAACCTTTAACAGGGTTGTTATTCCTCTAACAAGGAAATGTACTATGTCATATTCAGCTCCTAATAGGGCTAGGTCTCCTTACAGGGACATTATACTTTAGTACATGCTTTTGGGTATCATCCCCACTGGGGTTTTCCCTTGGCTAGGGTTTCTTCATAAACAAATCTTGGTGTTATGAGTATTGTGTAATTTGCTTATGTTCTTTACTTTACTACAAATATATGGTTAATGTTTAAGTAAGAGAAGAATTAGTTTAAAATGCTATTATACTGATTCACCCCCCTCTTAGTATAATCCAATCCTAACAATTGGTATCAGAGCTTTTGGCCCTTGGAGAGAAAGTCTAACAACTGAAGGGAGATTAGAATGGATTTGGACAGTTTGCAAGAGAATTTTGATGCTGCACTTGAAGACCTTGATAAAGAAAAAGAAGAGAATGGAGAATTGAGATTCAACATGTGTAGAGCTGAGAAATTTATAAAGAAACTAAAAGAATAGCTTGAGCTTTCTAGAATTCAAAGAGAAGATCTTTGTGGTCCAGATAAAAGAAGATTCAGATGAGGACAATTTAGATCAGGTGAAGCAACTAAAAGAAGAAATTGAGACTCTGAAACTTGAAAATAAATCTATGGCTAAAGAAGTATAGATGTAGAAGAATGCTAAGAAGGAAATTGAAGAAACCTTAAATAGTGAATTGAATCAAATGAAGGATGAGTCTGAAAACTACAAGAAAAATTACTTGGAATTGGAGAAATATAATCAGATTGGGAAAGGTGAACTTGTTGAAGAAAACAAACACATTGAGAAACTTCACACCAGCAGTGACTTGACTGATGAACAACTAGACAAATAGAAACCTAAAGGTGATATGACTGGTATTGGCTTCAATGAAGTTGAATGTTCAAAGAATCAGGAAGAGAAATCAGATGAGAAGATTGATGTTGATAAACCATCTATTGAAGAACCTAAAGACCAGATCAGACCTTTCAGAGGTAGATTCTTTGGTTGTAATAGATTTGGACACATGAAGAGAGACTACAGAGGTAATGCCCATTTTAGAACTTTTTCTGGTTATTGCTTTAATTGTAATGGAGATGGGCACAAGAAGACCAAATGCAAAAGACCTAATCAATCTGGATATAGAAAAGACAATGGAAGAGAAACCAGAATGAAACCTACATGCTACAAATGTAATAACATTGGGCACATTGCGAAGTACTGTAAGTTACAAGTTAATGATGAAAAAAGACCTCTGATATGTTACAAATGCAATAATCCAAGACATATAGAAATTTTTTTGTAGGTATAATGGAGTAGATAACAGTAGAACACCACCTCCTATGAATTCACAGAAGAATGGAAATGATACTGGAAAGAGTATTGCATATGTGAAGAATGATTTTGAAAATTGTTTTAAGAAAACAAAAGACAAAAATAGTGGCAAGATTTGGCAGATAAAAGGAACAAGTGAGACTTCAGTTCAGGGAGAGCCACTAGATGCTACTAAATCTTTTCCTGAAGGTAGCAAGATAGAATCAACCTAATTTGCCGATCATGGTTTTAGGGGGAGCATTGGATACAGACATTAGAATTTATCCTACCCCAAAATTTGTCGATTGAGCTCATGTGAGATTATGTGTGAAATAAGCCGACATCATGGATCATATACCTAAGAGTGCACCATCCGCTGACGTGTATATTTTGTTCACAATATTTAGCATCCGAATGGATAGTCTAAAGGGAAAATGAAAGTTATAACCTAACTTGTATAAAGAACCATTTGATAACCTATCTATTCACCATTTGAAAAAGAGCGAGCTAAGGAGATCAGAGAGTAGAAGTAGTCAGACTGTTCTACATTTTCTGTGTGTGATTGATTGGAGCATAATATTCAGATTTTTGCAAAGAAAGGTATTTTAAATCATCTAAGCTATGGATGCACTATCATTTTTTATGTTTTCATCATCCTAGATACAAATTCAAGAAACATCTGTATAAGTCTTGTGATGAAGATTCGGAAGGAGCTTTTTCACAAACCCCACATGGCGTATTGCACGTAGAAGACATTAGGGCTTACATACATTGTAAGTATGATACATTGGGAGACAATGAAATACTCACTAAAATGGAAGATATGACTGAGAAAGGAATCATGAAGGAATAATTCAAACATATTAGTCAATTGAGCATAATGAAAATTATGGATTTATACGAGTTTGATGAAAATGAATGGTTCAAGATATTGATGAGCAAGGTTCATGATCAGTTCATATGGATTGGTGACCAACCTGTGAAGATTTGTAGTGACCTAATTCATGAGATCATTGGATTAGACAACACTGGGGTTATACCTATTGTGGAGAAGAATGTGAAGAAAGAATTTGAAACCCTAACACATTCTAGATGGGATAGGAGGGCAATGTTAGTAAGAGACATCTTTTAGCAAGATGTGAGATTGATTGCCATGATACTCAGATACAAATTCTACTACAGTAGCATACCTAACTCTATATCTACTGGAGTAATCATGATGGCTTGGAGAATGGTAAAGGAAAACATAAAATATAACCTATGCAAATTTCTGGCTCAGCAATTTTTGGAGAATGTTAAACTAGTGAAGAAGGATAAAAGTAAAACTTTCAGATTTGGTTCGTTGTCAATGCATATATTCATTCACATTGAGCACAAGTTTCCTGGTTTACATCCTAGTGGTTGGAAGTCTAGAGTACCCACTAGAATACTAATTTAACAGAGCTACAAAAGACACAATACTACTTGGGTAGATGGAGAATTGTTAATTCTATAATCAAAATTCTACAGAAATAGATGAAGACAAGATACAAGTTACATGAGGACATTGTGGAAAAGTACAAGGATACAATCTATTTCATGGTTAAAACTGATTGTGTATTTTTTGAAGTAGTTACACCTACGACGAAGTGGTGCTAGCCCATGGGTTATGAAGTGAGTTCTAAAATACTTTCCATGCAAGTACAACATGTTCTTGCATCAGAAGTTGAGACAACACTGATGACATGTAACTCATTGAATGTTTGATAATGTTAAGTTGAAAGATAATGCAAGTCATTAAATTAGTTAATGGACTATATTTTCATTGATGTCAACTTAATATCATCTGTATGGTCATGTACATAATGCCAAAGACTTCAGAGAACCAAAGGAAGCAAAGTTATGCTTTTAGAAATACATAAAAGTCAAGTATTCACTAAGTGACAAACAACACCGACGGAGTGCACACCGTCAGACAGATCAAAGAAGAATAGTCACAGTGATACGTGACAATCAGAAGCATAGTGTTTCCTGATGAATAAAAACCATATAATGCCCAAAGAGAAAATTCAGAAGGTTGCCCGATGAGTAAAATTGCAATGATGCCCAATGAATGGAGATCACGAAGCTAACTGGAGTCTCACCGATGGATCAGTTAGTTGTCACCAACAACTAACTATAGTGATGACCGACAGAATAGAGAGTTCAAAAAATGGCAAAATATCTAGTTGGTAGAGCTAAATATTGACTTAACTAGTTGTCTAATTTGCTTTATTTGACCAGAGATAAGTGATTGATTTAAAGATGATTTGTGCAGTTGGCAAGAAGATATCTACGAGACAAATTAGGAGTTATGCTTTAAATCTAATTGGCTAGATTGTTCATCATGCCAAGAATCAAGAACCAAGAAAGAATGAATATTATATCTATATAAGAGACAAGATTAATTAATTTATGAATGGGGTTAAGGGGATTGAATAGAAAGAGGATGCTGAAGAGAAATTGATGAAGAAAAACTTCATGCAGTGCTTCTCAAACAAGCTGAAGGAGAGCTAAGGAATTCTGCAGACAACCGATGAATAGTGAGCACAACATCATAGAGAAAAAAGTGTGGAGCACAAGGATTGAATTGATGCATTGGTCAGAGAGATAATGTACTTAAATAGATCTAAAAATCTACATTTCAAGTTGCAATATGAATAGGTCATAGTGTTTCAGTTTAACCATTGAAGCATCAAGTCTCTTAACCGAGCAGGACTTAATAGTCTTCTATAAATTGAGGTACATCTCATGGAGTGCCAAAAAGGTTGATTCATGAGATGAGAAAAGATTTTGAGATGTCTATGTTTGGAGAGATCAATTTCCTTCTTGGTTTATAGATCATGCAAAAATGTGAAGGTATTTTCATTACACAGTCCAAATACATTAAAGAGGTCCTGAAAATATTCAAGATGGAAGAATCCAAACTAGTTGGAACATTGATGGCTACTAGATATAAGTTGACAAAGGAGGACAAGACATTAGAGGTAAATCAGACTTTGTACAGATCAATGATTGGAAAACACATGTATGTTGTACACACTAGACCATATATTGCACATGCAGTAGGAATAGTTGCAATATTTTCTGCTAATCTGAGAGAATCACATATGACTGCTATGAAAATAATTTTAAGATATCTAAAGAATACTAAGCAATATGGCTTATGGTATAGAAGAGAAGGAAAATTTGAACTTAAGGTGTTTACCGACGCTGATTGGGCTCAAAATCTTAATGACCGGAAGAGTACAACTAGAGGAGCATTATTTATGGGTGACAGACTTGTCACATGGATTAGCAAAAAGCAAGGATGCATCTCTCAGTCTACTGTAGAAGTAGAGTATGTTGTTGCTACTAAAAATTGCTCAAATATTGCATGGATCAAACAATTACTAGAAGGTATGCATATGAACATCCTAGAATCGATAATTATCTACTGTAATAACACCAGTGCAATAAACATTTCCAAGAATCTAGTCATGCATGCTAAGACTAAACACATTGCCATCAGGTATCATTATTTGAGAGAACAAGTTCAAGAAAAAGAGGTGACACTTGAGTATGTGCAATCCAAAGAAAAAATAGCTGATATCTTCACCAAGCCACTGCCCAAAGATGCATTTGAGTACTTGAGAAAGAGACTAGGGGTCAAACCCTTGTCTACCAGTCATTAAAATGACTAGAAGGTTGCATCAGCCTACATATTATCAGAATATCATTAATGTTGATGCAAGCAAAGAGATGAACTTCAAGGCTATATCTATATATAGATAGGTATATATCATCACTGAGCACCAGAGCATATTTTTGTATTGCTGATGGATAAGGGAAATTCAAGGAATATATCATGGATGGAGAGAAATGATTGTTTGAAATTAATGTCAGATATTTGTAAGATATTTGTTTGGAATTGTTGTCAAAGGGAGAGAGATTATCCATATTATCACATCCTTCAGGAAAGGGAGAGAGATTATACATTATCACATTACTCCAATAGGGCGAGATTATATCCTTAGGGAGAGAAATTGTATGGAAATATTATACAAAGGGAGAATCGCTGACAAGAGAAAAAGACATCAAAAGAGAAGAAATGTTAAGGGAGAGAAATTGACACAAGGATAGAATACAACACATCAAAAGACAAAGAGCTGTGAGAATCAAATCTAAGCTAAAACAGAGCTTACCGATGGTCAGACATTTATCGGTTAACAAAACAAAAATATTGGTAGTTTGATGAATCTCAACTGTTGTATTTCATATTGTATTAGAAATAGTATAGTGTGATAATATAATATGTTGCCATCAATTCCAAAGGGAGAGATTGATGACATGCAACTGATTGAATGTTTGATAATGTTAAGTTGAAAGATAATGCAATTCATTAAATCAGTTAATGGACTGTATTCTCATTGATGTCAACTTGATATCATTTGTATGGTCATGTACATAATGCCAAAGACTTCAAAGAACCAAAGGAACCAAAGTTATGCTTTTAGAAATACGTAAAATTCAAGTATTCACTAAGTGATAAACAACACCGATAGAGTGCACAACGTTGGACAGAGCAAAGAAGAATAGTCACAGTGATACCCGATGATCATAAGCATAGTGTTGCCTGACGAAATAAAACTACATAATGCCCGATGAGAAAAGTTAGAAGGCTACCCGACAAGTAAAATTCCAATGGTGCCTGATGGATAGAGATCATGAAGCTAACTAGAGTCTCACTAATGGATTAATTATTTGTCACCAACAACTAACTGCAATGGTGACTGACAGAATAGAGAGTTCAGAAAATGAGAAAATATCTAGTTGGCAGAGCTAAATATAGACTTAACTGGTTGTCTACTTTTTTTTATTTGACTAGAGATAAGTGATTGATTTAAAGATGATTTGTATAGTTGGAAAGAATATATCTATAATAAAAATTAGGAGTTATGCTTTAAATCTAATTGGTTGGATTGTTTATCACGCTAAGAATAAAGAACCAAGAAACAATGAATATTATGTCTATATAAGAGACAAGCTTAATTCATTTTTGAATGGGATTAAGGGGAGTGAATAGAAAGAGGATGTTGAAGAGAAACTGATGAAGAACAAATTCATACAGTGCTAATCAAACAAGCTAAAGGAGAGCTAAGGAATTCTATAGACAATCGATGAATAGTGAGCATAACATCACAGATCAGAAAGTGTGGAGAACAAGGATTGAATTGATACATTGGTCAGAGAGGTAATGTACTTAAACAGATCTAAAAATCTACATTTCAAGTTGCAATATGAATAGGTCATAGTGTTTTAGTTTAACCATTGAAGCATCAAGTCTCTTAACTGAGCAGGACTTAACAGTCTTCTATATATTGAGGTACATCTCAAGGAGTGCCAAAAAGGTTGATTCATGAAAGTAGCATTGGACTTACCCGATACCTATTGATAGTCTAAGAAGGAGGCTGATTCAAGGATGGTAGCAATAGATGCATGATACTAAGTGACAACCTCTATGTATAAAATACTCTAACAAGGTCGCACTTAACAGTGTGTTTGTAACCTTTAATAGGGTTGGCTCTTAATAGGGCTCACTTTAGAAGAGTGAAAATTTGGGGTACCGGTCCCAGTGGTTTTTCCCTTAACAGGGTTTCCACATTAAAATTCATGTGTTATGTGTGTGATTAATTTCTTTACTGTTTTGCATCTTACATAGCTAACTTTGGATTGATCAGTATACTTTGATTATTTACTGAGTGTCGGTAAATAGTTAAACTACTTATCAGTAATCAAGAAAGAATAAGGATTGATAGAGAAAACTGATAGACAGTTAATCATTATTAGTATTTTATGGCATGCATATTTTAGGGACATAATAATATGATATTTATTGATTGGTGGTTAAGTTTGAAGGATAGGTTTTTGAGTCCACTGATTCACCCCCCCCTGTCAGTTATTACTAACAAAAAAAAGAGAGATGGGGAACCTATGAAGAAAATTTAGCAAAGGTGAAAGAGGAACAGTCTAGAGGACTAATGAAAAGGAAAATTGCTAACCTTATTCATTATTGCAGCATACGAGCTGGACTGACAGAAGAGGAATTGAAAGAAGTCAAAAGAAAGATGGAAGAGAGATCTCTTGGAGTAGCAAGTGGAAGTACTGATGCCCCTATAATTCCTGATTTAGTTATGGTAGATAGTCCACCTCTTCCACAACAAAAAATAGAACATGAAAAGGTTGTCACTCCTAGAGTTACAAGATCAAGCAAGCCTAAAGAGCAAAGCATAGCAGGAGAAGAGAAGAAAATAGAAAAACATATTTGGAAACCTGACATGAAGATGCTAGAGAAAATAGAAATTGAACAAGGTAAATTGGTTTCAATTGATAAATATTGTGACAGATATGAGGAATCAGACAAGCTGAAGATTGAACATATTGTGATAGAGCATTTTCTTACCTTCAAGAAGAGCCTTCTAGAAATTGAAGGAAGTATACCCAAAGATCTATGTGCAAAATTGGAGAGCAGAAAATAGTTGGCACAAATTGAGGATGATCAGATCAGAAATAAAGAAATTGATAACATGATGCTTGTGTTATTAGTACAAGAGAGAGTTAGAATATTCAAAGAACTAAAACCTCTCTTGAGAACAAATGTTAGACTATTGAAGATAATGGGAAGGAGGTATGATGAAGTGACTGAGGAAAATCAGAAGGCATTAGAGAATATTCTAATGAGCTCTACTTTTGGAAAGCCCTCACCTCCTAAAAACAACATCACCCACACAATTGGGAATGGGTGAAAGACCTAAGGCAACAAAGACCTCTATAGAGAAGAAAAAAGTAGATCCTCCACCAGATTTCTATGTCTCTGGTGTGGCAGTGACCCTTGACCCCTCAAAAGATGAGAAGGACCCATTTGTAGGAAATTTGGACACCTCTGTTGTAGATGAAGCGGAATAAAAAAGAGGAAGTTGAACAGAAAAAGGATGATGAACAAAAGATAGAATAGAAAAGAGTTGAAAAGAAAGAAGAAAACTCACCATCTATTTCATTTTTGGCAAGCATTGATGTAAATGTGGATAGCATGGATGAAGTTGAATTGGTAAAGCTGGCATTCACCGCATTAAACAAGGCAAAGGAAAGATCTGGACAGAAAGGAGATAAGAAGATAAAAGTAATCTCAAGAGCTATGGATACTGTGATTAAATTTATTCTAGTACCTATAGTTTTCCAGCACAAAGATGACATTGAAAACTTGAAGATTACACTTGATGAATTTGATGGGTATTATGAAACTTTTCTGAAGATTGCAGAAGAGAAGGCTGAGAAGACATATTCAGAGAAGAAATTGACAAAAGTATACAAGTCCATCTCTTGGGACTTTGGAATTGTAAAACCTTTTTTGAAAAATGCAAAGAACTGCATTGGACATGGGAGAAATTTTTTTGGCTATTGCATGAATCCAGTTAGACACATTTAGAATGTTGA
This sequence comes from Thuja plicata, assembly GCA_018584345.1. Classification (NCBI taxonomy): domain Eukaryota; kingdom Viridiplantae; phylum Streptophyta; class Pinopsida; order Cupressales; family Cupressaceae; genus Thuja; species Thuja plicata. Next base: position 117,386 of record MU223672.1, read on the forward strand.
GGACATTATTGCCAAGGAGAGAGAAACTCTGAATAGCCTGATGGACGGTTGTGAAACATCTTCACAATCCACAACATAACTAGATACATAACTTACAAGGATATTGGCCAAGCTCAGTGTATTGGATAATGAGAAAGGGAGAGTATTAAGTAGATTCAATTTGCTAAGGAGCTTTATTACTCCAAAATTATCCATACTTGATGCTCATCTCTCAGATTTAGAGAAGGTTGTAGATTCATTGACCAAAGGCTTTATCATAGAGTTGAAAGAAGCTGAAACTACATAATTTTCAATGAATGGTTTGATTCACATCAGTCATATTTTGTTCAAGACATGGAGCACAGAAGTAAAGATTTTGGAAGATTATTTTTAGGATGTTCTAAAACTGGTAAGAAGGAACTAAAACCTATTGTTTTATATGCACCTTTTTCATTGTTGTCAAAGGGGGAGAAGAGAAAGAAAAAAAATGATGATTAAAAAGAGAAGGAGAAAATTAAAAAATATATATATATATAAAAGAAAGAGAGAAAAATATGGAGAAGAGATAAGGAGAAGAATAGACAGTTTTGTATAGTTGGAACACTTAGATATTTTTTTTATTAAGTGTTGCCATCAATGCCAAAGGGAGAGATTGTTGGAAAGTGATCTATTTTGGTAAATGTGATTCAATTTTTGGTTGTCATTTATTCCAACACATCTGGGTTTAAGATCGATTACTTTGAAGTTAAGTTTTGTTGATTCATAAATCAACTAAGTATAGTAGCAGTGATACAGAAGTATTTTGGATGTCAGGGACAAAGATTGATGAATTAGGGAAAGAGACCTTAGAAAAAGATAGTATGGAGTATGTATGACCTCCACCTAAGATCGATTTAGATTTGGTTAAGTTTACGATGAGTTATAAGGATTTGAAGATAGACAGACTGTAGAAGAACAGTAATACAGAGCAGTTGGACAACAGTGAAGATTGAGGGAGTATGACTTGGACTCCAGTAAATTGAAGTTGTATTTTGGTTTTTGATAGTCTATAATTTGAATATGCAAGAGAGCCAACTATGCATTTTATATTTACTATATTAAATGTATTTTTTTTTGAAGGTCGACTTCGTAAAGTTATGAGATATATATGTAAGATATTTTTGTAAATATTATGAGTATGTGTATGTAATAGCTATCTAGAAGGGAAGACATGCAAATTGTAGAGAAGATAATGGAAGATATATAAAGGAACTATCAAATAATTTGTGATGCTTTTTTTGTTCATGAATGATAACTTTTTGTAACAGAATTACATTGTAAGAGTTGTAAGCTCAGAAGCCCCTAACAGGGTGTTGTGAACCTTTAACAGGGTTGTTATTCATCTAAGAAGGAAATGTACTATGTAATAGTAAACTCCTAACATGGATCAGTCTCCTTATAGGGACATTATACTTTAGTACATGCTTGTGGGTATCATCCCCACTGGGGTTTTCCCTTGGCCAGGGTTTCCTCGTAAACAAATCTTGGTGTTATGAGTATTGTGTAATTTGCTTATGTTCTTTACTTTACTGAAAATATATGGTTAATGTTTAAGTAAGAGAAGAATTAGTTTAAAGTTCTATTATACTGATTCATGCCCCCTCTCAGTATAATACAATCCTAACAGTACTGACAACATTGTGTCAGAGGAGGGAGTTAGTAAGCTAAAGATGAAGAGGATTCCACATAGTAACCCATACAAGGTTACTTGGTTGAACAAAGGACAACATGTCCTTGTGAATGAACAAGCATGGGTGGAATTCCCAATCAGAAGGTATAAATATAAGGTATTGTGTGACGTCCTACCTATGGATGCATGTGTAGACACCTAAAATAGGGTAGGTGTTCTAAAATCATCCAAATCTGCAAATCTCAGTCAAATGCTTTTAAATTCTTCAAAATGGATCAAAATAAATTCAAATGGACATTTATCAATCAAAGTGGACAAAATCAAGTTAAATCAAAGGATTAATTAACCATGTGACATCAAATAATCAAATATAAGCCTAAAAGGATCAATCAAAATTATATAATTGCTTTTAATCATTTAATTGTATAGTTTAAATCAAAAATCAAATTGAACCTATTCATCCTGACATGGCTAATTAAATTAATTGTTTTATTTAAATAATCCTAATATATTTCAACATAAATTTGAGCAACCAATGGGAATTGAGAACACAAAGCACATGGATCACTCCTAAATTTGAATCTCAATCACTCATTTTCAACTTTGAATCTCAATCACTCAAATTTGTTCCTTTGTCTCAACCTTTGAGACAATCGTTTAAATTGTCCCCTCCATTTGAAACCATCTCAAATCCTTTTAATCAACCAAGGCTTAATCATGATCAATTAACTCTACCCCCTACACTTGGGAATTTTCTATAAATACAAGCCATTTTTAAGAATAACATATCCTATAAAATTTTAATGCAAAGCATCAAACCTATAGGCAATTTCATAACAATCTTGAGCATATTTGAGAGCTTCATAGTAAATTGAGCATCATGGAGAGCATTTCATGAGCATTTGGATTATAAATCATCATTTTAAGAGAGAATTGAGCTAGATTAGGCGTATACTTTTATCAATTTCTCATTCTAGGATTGTCACTAGTATAGATTAAGGCTGAGAGATTTACAAGCATACTAGTTAGAGAACCATGAGATGCTTAGTGATTTGATTGCAATTCTTTAGCTTAAATTGTTTATGTTTTTTCCATAGAATTGTAGTTAAATAAATCAATCTCATGAAGGTGTAATTTATTCACACACAAATGGCGCCCACTATGGGGCCTTAGGCCTTTTATTAATCATTTTTCAAAGTTGTGTATGGGTTTTTCTTCACTTTGTGCAAATTTTGCAGATTTTTAGGGAACTGACCCCTATACACATTTCAATGATGCTTGCCAGAAGTTAACTGACGCCTGGAGAAATCCTTCTATTTCTATCTTTATTTTTGTGCCACCTGTGAGATAAATTTTCATGCCAGTGAAGCAAAGCATCGCCTGTGTTCAGGAAAAGCCGCCTGCAAACTGCTAAATGACACCTAGTAGCTTTTATTTTGTGCAATTTATAGTTTCTGTCACGCCTATCATTTAAGGTTTTACACCTAGCAGAGTTAAATAATGCCTAATTCACTGGAAACAAATGCCTGTGCTATTTTAAATAACACCTAGGAAAATTTAAATCATGCTTTCAAGCTATTAAATGCTGCCTACTACTTTTTATATTCTTTTATTGATTAATCATTGATTTTAGATTTCTAACTCTCTATCTGTGTATTTTCTGCAGATGAACAAGCATCCAAAAGTACATAAACCAGAAAGAAGAGTTACAAAGGAAAGCAAAGAGGTAAGAGCCTTTAAGAAACACTCTAGATATTTGCATAATACTTCTATTTTAGAGAATCTAGAGGTGTAAGAACACTTTTATGAGCACTACATAAAATTTAGTAGTGCATACAAGAAGAAGTTTCCAACTCTCAATTAAGTTCATGCTTTAAGTTCTTAAAAGTTTTTTTTACAAATTTTAAAGAAAGAACTTAATTGCATTAGTGATTTTTCAAGTTTTTCTTCACTTCGATCATTTGTGTTGACTAAATTGTTGGAGGAGCTGGAGTGGGAACTATCGCCACTAGGTGAGTTGAAAAAAAAGCAAAAAATCTCAAAAAAGTGCCTAGCCTTTGCTAGCTTCAAAAGAGGTAATCTTCTCATCAAGATTGTTTTCCCTTAGCTTGCAGCATTACAATTTAAACTAGTATAAATAGGGAAAACCCTGTTATTGTCCATTTCAAACAAATCATTAGGCATATGCTCTCAACCTCTTGTAAGTTGATCAAAAAGCCAAAAATGTTGTGTTTGAAGTGGTAGAAAGAAAGGGAGGATAAATTGAACCACACACTTCATTTTTAAGAACCTCCTTGTCAAGGGGTTGAAAAAGAACAAAATTTTCTTAAAGTGTTTGGAACGAAGAAAGAAAATAGGGATATGCTCTTCACTCTTTGAGTGAATCAAACTCCCAAACTTGTTGGACTAAGTTCATTTTTCTCTTTCCATATACATGCTAGTTAAAATAGAGCTTTAGAGGGCCTGCCTCCCGAGAATTTTCTTACAAGGACGGTGAGAGGGAATGACCCAAAGTGGGAGACAATCACTTTTGCCATGATACTATCCAACCCACTATAAATAAATGCATTCTTCCTTAATGGGAAGGTGACTAGATTGTGTGCAAGTTTCTTCACTTCCTCGAGTAGTCCTTCGGGATTGCGCAAAATTATACTTTTGTGCATGTGGGAAGTCTGCAAGGGGGTAAAAGAACTTGTCATAGTTTAGAATGCAGGTGTTCACTAAATCCTAAATAAATAGCAATCTTACCTTCTAGAGACAAAAATGTTTAAAATCCAAATCTGACTTTAGGTAGCTTGCGTGGAAGATATTATTGTTATATACATGTTAAAATGACTGAGAACATACACATTTAGTGTTGTTTTAGGGACATGATGTAAACTTGATGTGTGTGTTGTGTTTGTTTCAATTTTCAAGAAAGAATATTCTGCAGACCTGATCAAAACATTAAAACTTTTAAAAATAAAAAAGAAAATTCCAAGAAAAACAAACTGGATCTACAAAGTGCTGCCTGTGAGTAGCTAAACGACACCTGTGATACTTTAAATGATGTCTAGCAGCATTTAAATACCACGTAAGTCACTGGAAAGTGACACCTAGAAAGTTTTAAACAACACCTATCAATAGGAAAAAGTCGCCTGCTCCACTACAAAGTGCCACTTACACAAATTCCAGTTAACGCCTATTAAGTTTTAAGTCATGCCTACACACAAGCAAGTGATGCCCAGAAACAAAGAAGGGAAAATAGTGGATACTTCCCAAATACTTGGAAAAAATTGGATTTCATATTTGAGTACCCTTTTGGGTTTTCTAGATGTTCATAAGTTCAAAGTGATCAGAATCCCTAATCTTGGACATTTTTGCAAAAATCATAAGGGAATTATCAACTTAAGTGAGAAAGCCAACATTCTTAAACACAATTCATGTCCATGCCAACTTTTAATTGATCTCACTACATTAAGAACACCTTGCAATCAGACAGTTCATATCTAAGGTAGGAGCTTCCTTTTCCAAGTGACATTTACTTCTACAAGACAAACACAAGAACCTACAAGAGAAGAAGAACCAATTATGTCTTTCCCCTTTGGAAAAATGTACCCCAATCAAATAAACCATGCTCATAAAGACATGAATAACAATGGAGGTAGTGTGGTTGATAACAATAACAATAATGGGGGAGGAATTGAACCTAATAACCAAGGGTTAAACAATAACAATAATGGGGGAGGAATTGACCCTAACAACCAAGGGTTAAATAAAAAAAACAATGGGGGCAACATTGACCCTAATGATGAAGCAACCAAAGAGAAGGTTAACAAATCCATTAAAAGCCCATGCTTTATGAAGCTTATGGAGAAAGTGTTGGATAGAGATAGGGAGAAGTACTTTTTAGACCTAGCTCAAACGGGTCTTAAACTCCCTCATGATTATGATGTCAATCAACTTAAACAAAAATAAGCTAAGGAAAATCACATTGATATCATGAACAAATAATTCAAACTATTCCAAATATAATTGGAAACAATGAAATAAAGCGGGGATCCTAAACCCTTTTCCATCGAAGCGTTGTGTCCTTTTCCATTCGATAAAACCCTAATTATGGTCCCATTCCCAAATAATGTTGTTTTTTCTAAATACAAATAGTATGAAGGAGGATCTGATCCCCAAGATCATTTAAGGGAATTTTGTGCATTAAGCCATGAGTTTATGCATGATACAACATATTTAATGAGGTTGTTTCCTAGGAATTTAGGAGGCAATGGAGTGGTTTTCCAAGTTACCCTCCGGCATCCAAAATTTTGAATAATTGGCCTCCAAATTCATGACTCATTATTCCTACAATACCAAACATGAGGTTATGATGATAAATTATGTAATACCAAGAAACAAGAGGTAGAAGGATTCCTACTTTTCTTACAGTGATGGAGAGCGGTATTCGCTAGATACCCTCAAAGTGTACCTAAAAAAGTGAAGATGGACATCTTTATTAATAGCTTGACTAATGAGATGAATTACTGGTTAAGGCTACAATGTCCTAGGTCTTTCCAAGACCTAATTGAGAATAGGGTTACCACGAAAGAGGTATTGGTCAAAAGTGGAGAACTTAAGCTTTATAAAAACAACAACAACAATACCTCCAATAACAACCAAAATAGAAATCCTCCTAACAATAACTGGTTTTGGATGAGGAATAACAACAAAGGAGTGGTTAATGATGGTGTTGTAGAGGCAAATAATTTTAAGGCCACCCCTTTCAATCTTACCAAAGTATTCTCTCAAGATAACAATGTGACTCAAGAACCCAAAGTACCTTTCAACAACAATAATAACAATAATAACATTGGGAACAACCAAGGGGCTAACAAGCCTAAGTCATTCTCTACATCAACTCCTAAAAGAACATTCACACCTTTGGGTGAACCACTTGAGAAGGCATTGAGAATCCTCATTTCTAATAAGCTTATTAAATTACCTAGAGCTTAACTATATGAACCACAAATCAAACCTAAATGGTGGAGTGAGTCTAGTCATTGTGGATACCATAGAAATCGAGGACATAAAACAAATGATTGCATGTGTTTGAGACACATAGTGCAAGATCTAATTGATAATGGTGTAATTAAGGTAGAAGGACCTCAAAATAAAAAATACCACACAACATTTAAAACTCCTTTCTACAAACATGAAAAGGGTGAATCTTCCAATGCTCACAATGGAGGGAACAATGGAAACAATTTGAGAGGAAACAACAATGTAAACTTTGCCCATATCTATGACAATACTATAAATGCCCTATCTAGACATGATAGTACTGTCAATGTTGTGGTAATCAAATAACAACCTATTCAAGAGACCTTTAATGTTGTAACTAGGGGGCAAGAAATAAGAGTTACCATACAAGGAAGTGTCCCTAAAAAATTTGGTCTTACTTCAACAACTACTTTGGCTAAACCAACATCTTCTTTAATAAAGCATTATAGTTTGGTGGATCAATTGCACAAATATCTATCTTGGAGTTGTTGAAACTATCTCCTAATCACAAAGAAATCTTGGAGAAAGCCCTAATGGAAACCAATGTCCCTATAACCTTGGAGGAGGATAAGTTTCAAAATATGGTAGGGCACCTCATAGCTCCTCATTGTCTTTCATTCTTCAAACAAGATGATATGTCTATTACCCACCTTCAAAATTTTCCCTTGCATATAGAAGTGTTAATCCAAAGGCATAGGGTTAAGAGAGTTCTCATTGATGGGGGAGCCGGTCTCAATATTTGTACATTAAACCTTGTCAAGTCTTTAGGGATATCTGAA
>MU223672.1:124893-148637 GCA_018584345.1 Thuja plicata
AAAGGTCTTCAAAATGCATGATTGTTTTACCTATCCAAGTGGGACCTATCAAAAAAGATACCATATGTCAAGTTCTTGACATGAAATTAACTTATAATATCCTATTGGGAAGACCTTGGATTCATGATATGCAAGCGGTACCTTTTACTTATCACCAATGCATAAAATTTCTACATAGGGATGAAGAGATCACAATTGGAGGAGATTCTAATCCCTTTCAATATTGCAACACATTGAAGCCAATTCATGAAATATTTATTCCTCACAATAGGGAAGGAGTCATCCATAATGACACTAATGAATAACATAAAGAGGAAAGTTCAAATTTGACATCAAATGTTACCCCCATCTCAAACCCTAATCAAAATAACTCAACTACATCAACTAAGGGAAAGGAAAAGATAAGTTATGAGGGTCAAAAATCACATGATAATTTAGTTAAGACTTATACATTGAATATGGAAATTTTGAAGCCTTCCAAGGAGGAAAGAGAACAAGCTAAGAAGGATCAATATCAAAAGATGAGTGAATTGATGCACACCTTTGAAAAATAATGTAGAATCAACTCCAAGGGAGTGGGGGAATATTTTGTTTCCCTATTTGATTTATTAGCCTCTCCTAGGACACATTTAAAACCATAAAGTGCTCATCCCCCTCATAAATACAACTCTCATATTGTAAGAGAGAGTGATAAATCTGCCTTAGAGAAGGAGGATAATGAAGTACTACAATGGATCTATAAGGAGGAGGACACATCAAATAATCCCATGGAAAGAGTACACACATCAAAATTCAAATTGATCAATATGGAAAAGGGTACGAAACTATTAAAAAAGTGGGATATAAGGGAAGATGACCCTTAGGAGTTAGAAATAGAGGATTACTAGAACCCATTGAACCAGTTTGGAGATCAAAAGAAGAGAAATCTGGAATAGGTTTTCAACACAAAGGAGAAATTTCAAGTCTAATGCGTGATTTTCATGAATGTGTGCACATGGTAGGTTCCAAGAGTGAAGATGATTCCAAGGATTATGAGTGGGATTACTTTTCTGAAGAATCTTGTTATGACATAGAAGTTGATGTTATTCACACATATGCAACTATTCCCAATGTCACAAGTCAAGACAATGAACATCAAGGCTTGAATTCTACACAAGTGTCAAGTGAACCTCAAGAATCCAACATAGTTAAAGTATTTAGGACTAGTGAAAGGATAGGTGAACCTTGGGTGCCTTCGTGGGGGGGGTGATTCAAAGGTTGTATTTAATCCACATGCATTCTTTCCCATGGAAATCTGCGAGGACTCTAGTGAAGGAGATTTTGATCCTACTTCCATGAAAGATCTTGAGGAAGCCCATGTCATAGACCTAAGTGATAAAATGTACAAACCTTCAAATGAGGTCATGTCCTTAAACCCTTTGAATGGAAATTTTCCAAATGAATCTTTATCCTTAATGCACCCCAAACTCATTGATTGGGATTTATCCGAACCAAATGACTTATTATACTTTCCCAATGACCTTGCAATGGCCCAATACCTAAATGTGGTTGAGCCATATTCTTCCATTAATGAATAATATCTGAGCATAATGATAGAGGCAGGGGTCCAACCTCTCAATCCACAAAATAAAAGATAAAAATACAAAAAGATGAAAAGGTCTAGAAGTGAAAACCACCATGTGGCAGTGCTAGAACCTAAAAAGGTAAAAATATTGGATGTTTCCAAAGGTGAAAACCAAATTGTGGCACCTAAGGAAGAGAGGTTGGATACCCTACCCAAACATGAAGATGAAAGATCACCCATCCTTATTGAACCAATGGAGAAAGTTAACATTGGCATCGGAGAGGATCCCAAGTTTAATCATTTAGCAACATCTTTGAGTCCATCAGAAAGGAAGGAGTTCATTGAATTCTTTAAAGAAAATAAAATTAACTTTACGTGGTCTTATGTTGATATGCCAGGGTTAGATCCAAGCTTTATAATTCATCATTTAAATGTGAAACCTGGTGTAGAACACATAAAGAAAAAATTGAGAAAGATGCACCCTCATGTGGCACTTTTAGTAAAAGCGGAATTGGAAAAGCTCCTTAAGGTTGGATTCATAAGAGTGATTGCATATTAAGAATGGATATAAAACATGGTATCAGTCACAAAACATGAAAAATCCATTAGAGTTTGCATATATTTTAGATATCTCAATCTTGCTTGGCCAAAATATGATTTTCCGTTACCTAGCATTGATACTATAGTGGACTTAACAACGGGACATTCTATGCTTTCCTTGATGGATGGATTTAGTGGATACAATAAAATTTTAATTGCACTTGAAGACCAACAAAAGAAAGATTTTACATTCCCATGGGGAGCCTTTTGTTGGAATGTGATTCCCTTTGGTCTCAAAAATGCCGGAGCAACTTATTAAAGAGCAATGACTACCATCTTCCACAATATGATGCATACCTTTTTAGAAGACTATGTGGATGATATTATAGCAAAATCACATGAAAGAAAAGATCACTTACCAATATTATAAAATATCTTCACAAGGTTAGATCAATTCAAAGTGAGACTCAATCCAAAGAAATGTGTGTTTGGGGTACAATCCGACAAAATCTTAGGTTACATTGTTTTTGCAAAAGACATTGAAGTAGATCCCAAAAAAGTGCAAGCAATAATGGACATGTAAATTCCTAAGAATAATAGCCAAATGAAGTCTCTTCAAGGAAGGATTCAATCTATAAGGAGATTCATTTCCCAATTCGCGGAAAAATGCCATTCATTCACAAGGTTGCTACATAAAGACACCATTTTCACATGGGATGAAGAGTGTGGCCAAGCTTTCACATTGTTAAAAACATACTTAGTGAATCCACCCATCTTTATGTCACCTATCAAAGGAAAAACCTTGTTAGTTTATATATCAGCAACAAAGAAATCTTTATGGGTGCTATTGGCACAAGAATACAATGAAGGAAAAGAAAGAGCCATTTACTACTTGAGTAGAACATTGATAAAATATGAATTAAACTATAGCTTCATGGAAAGGGCTTGCCTAGCTGTGGTGTTTGCCTCTCAAAAGCTTAGACATTACATGTTGATGCATAAAGTGAAGTTAATTGCCAAAATTGATCCTTTGAAGTATCTACTTAGTAAAACAGCCCTAACGGGAAGGATTGCAAAATGGGTGATGGTACTTAGTATTTTGACATTGAGTACATGGATAGAAAAGAAATCAAGGGACAAGTAATTTTTGATCAGTTGGTCGAACATCCTTTAGAGTCTACACATCCAATTAAGTGGAGTTTCTTGATTTAGAGATTGTTAATGTGGAAGCAAAGACATGGACCTTATATTTCAATGGATCCTATACTCAAAGTGGTTTAGGGGAAGGAATTATTTTGATAACACCTCAAGGTTACACAATTCCCAAATCTTACAAACTATTGTTTTCTTGCACAAATAATATTGTTGAATATGAAGCTTTGGTCATAGGGCTCAAAATGGCCTTGGAATGGTGGATGATTGGAAAAAATATTTTTCTTTGATTAATTTTGAGAAAATTCCAAGAGACAAAATAGAGTAGCCAATGCAATGGCTACCTTGGCTTCATTACTCCAAATGCCTAATCAAAATGTGAGGTATGAATTCTTGGTGGAAGAGTTGGAAAAATTGGCATTTGACTTACCCGATGCCCAAATAATTTCCCTTCTTAATGGACATAACTCACCTTGGTATGGACCAATTTACACTTATCTAAAAAACCAGACCTTACCTTTGGACCAAACTCGAGCTCAAAAATGACATTTCATAAGACAATCGGCTCGTTATACCATCCTATCAGACACATTGTATCACAAAGGTCTTGATGGAACTCTCCTTAGGTGTCTAGAGGAAGAGGAATCAATATTAGCTTTAAGAGATGTCCATGAGGGGATTAGTCAGTCGTATTTGAGTGGATTAAATTTAGCTAATAAAATCCTTCGCATGGGGTATTTTTGGAAAACCTTAGAGAAAGATGCTTGTCAATTTGTGAAAGTTTGTGCTAAATGTCAATATCATGGAGACATGATCCATGCACCTACACAAGAATTGCATCCATTTATCACACCATGGTGGTTTTATCAATGGGGTTTCAATATAATTGGCATGATTTACCCACCATCTTCTAATGGACATAAATACATCCTCACAGTGACATAATATTTCACTAAATGGGTAGAGGCCATTCCTTTGACAACTACAACGGGAAAACAGATTTCCATGTTTATCCTTAATCACATCATTTGTAGATATGGTATTCCTCATGCCATCATCATGGACAATGGAAAACAATTCAAGAACAAATATGTGGGTGAACTTTGTGAAACATTTCATATTATTCACCATTCTTCCTCCATTTACTATCTTCAAGGTAATGGACAAGCCGAGGCTACTAACAAGAACATCCTAAAAATATTAAAAAGATCAGTTGATAAGTCAAGAATAGATTGGCATATTCAGATAAACCTAACATTGTGGGCCTATAGAACTATCATTCAAACACCATTAGGAGCTACACCATTTTCCTTGGTTTATGGGGCCGAAGTTGTTTTACCCCTAGAAATTGAGATTCGATCCCTAAGAGTATCACTACATGGATTAATCACTGATGAGGGTTATAGGGTTTCTCAACTTCAACAATTGGAATTGTTGGAGGAACATCAAACACAAGCATATGATCATTTGAAGGTATATCAAAACAAAATTTCAAGAAACTACAACAAGCACATCAAACCAAGAACCTTTCAAGTGGGAGACTTAGTGTTATGAGAAAACCCTAAAAATTAGGCTGATAGAGAAAAGAAAGGAAAATGGGAAGTGAATTGTCTTGGTCCTTTTGTAATTATTTCTTATTTTGGAATGGGAACCTACAAACTAGTTGATTGTGAAGGGGATCAGTTGCAAGAGCCCATTAATAATGTCCATTGAAATAGGTTTCATACATAATTAGATGAAAGAGAATCACATGAAAGAGTATTAGACGAGTGTGTCAGATGAGTTAGCATCTTCTTTGTACATGAGAAAAAGTCAAAATCCAAAAAAAAATGAGAAAAGATCAAAATCCAAAAAATCTAAAAGATCAAAAAGCCAAAAACAAAGGAAAAGCAGAAAATCAGAAAAAGGAGAAAATTGAGCATGAAGAAAGTCAAAAACATTGCAAAATAAAAAAAAATTGTCTCAGTGAAAACCTAGCAAATAGGCGCCTTGATGATAAAAAAAAAATTGAAAAAGGAAAAAATTGAAAAAAAAATTGAAAAAGAGAAAAATGCCTTGGTGAAAACCTAGCAATAGGCGCCTCGGTAGCAAAAAAATAAAAAAGCAATAAACCTAAAAGGTGAAAACCTAGAAACAGACAATTTTTGTTCCCTTAGGTCTTTCCTAGTTGCATGTTGTACATATTTCTTTCTCGCCATCTCATTTGTACATATCTTCATTGCATCTATCATTTGTGCATAGTTATAATAAAGCCTTTCAGCTACATTGTTGCATTCTAGGTTTCATATTGCCCTAAGTTTTGCACATGATCACATTTATCACTTGGGGGCAAAAGCCTTGGTTTTGGTACCACATGGATTCAAAAGTGCTACATTTTTGTCACATGACAGAAGAAGATTTTCATAATTTCAGAGGAGAGATATTTTGGAACCTTTGATGGATATCATTGTTCAATTCAAACCATTTGATTGCATACCTTGATCCTTGAAATTCATTGAATTTCTTTATCAAGATTAAAAATTGACAACATTTAAATGATCAGAATGTTTGGAATTCTTATTGAAAATCTTGATACATTGAAAAACACTTGAAATTTTTGATGATTTTCATTGACCTTTTCAAGTCATGTTCTTTTTAGCTAATCGATTATGTTTCGACTAGATTGGCAATGATGGAGACATGATGTTTTTCTTGACTTTTGTGTGACTGTTTTGAGGAAGATCCCCTAACTTGTGTGAATTTGTCTAACGACATGGTCATCAAAGAACCATCGAGGAAATTCATATAGGAAAGTGGATTAACCTTTGTTTGTTTACGCAAAAGGATACCTTGGCTATTGAGATCTTCCATATCTTAATACCAAAATCCACTTGCAACATTGAATCTGTTAAAACTGGTATTCATACTCACATAGTTGGTTATTCAACTACTGAGGGTTGTGCTAGGTTCCTAAAGAGGTTATCAAATGCGATGAAATTCATATTCATATTCTTATGGTCGCAATGGCACCAGTAAGGATTGTATTGACTCCTAGTTCCACAATGCTCAATGATGAAAATATATCTCTTTCATAGTTCTTTCGCAAATATCTAGTGAAAATTAGTTGCATTGTATTGCATTTTCATGATAGATTAATTGCATTTTTTATGTATTTTTCCAAGTGAAGGGGGTTAATTATTTTAATCTTGATTCATAAATTCATTTGGGGGATTCAATTTTGAATTATCCTTGGTTCAAATCAATGATGTGAGATTATCTTTTGCATTGCATTCATTCATTCATAGCATTAATCATTATCTTCGTATCAGAAAAAGAGAAAGACAAGAATCATTAATCATTATTCATTTGCATACATTTAGTTAAGGAGTGCATTTCATATCAAAATTGCATACATCAAAATTCAAAAACATAGTTGCATTCATAATCCATCTATATCCATGTATACATGCATCATTGCATTGAATTCATACAAAATCAGAAAATCTTATAGGAATAAGTGCATACATCATTTGCATCCATATATTCTATATCATATGTAAGATAAACTGCATCCATAGCATAATAGAAAGTAAATGCATCCATGAAATATAGACATGTGCATAAAATATATCTCACATCACAACATCAACATCTCAAAGAACATCAAGGTATAGCTGCGCTAACACGCATGATACCCAATCAAACTATCGAGGTTGTGTAATCAAATCCTTGAGAATGCAGCCCCATCCAATGGAGAATCCATGACCTCATTTATTAGGAAGTAATAAACCTCCTATCACAGCACCTAAAACTGTTGGCAATGTCAGAAAAGAAGCAAACTGTGCCCATGTAATCATATCATCTCTGATAGTATCGTCATCGAAGACCCATCTGCTGACACTCCCATCATATACTAAAGCATAATACACTCATTCCCCATGAGTAGGGATGTAGAGTAATCTATATACATCCTTGGGAGTGATGGTCATCTCCCTGAGTGGCAAGTAGAAAGTGTTGTGGTCAGAGTGCCATTGCTCTGCCACAGCTGTCAATAGACCCTGGTTCAACTGAAACCAAGGGATGTCTAGTAGGAGGCTCAAACCGCAAAGCTCAATAACTTGATACTCTGGATCTGTCAACTACTGAGATAAATATAGAATTTCTGACACTAGATTCCATACATATAATTTACAAAAATGTGCCTGTTTTGAAAATCAAGGGAATTATATCAGAATTTTTCTATCAATGGATTATCCTAAGTCAATCAATCTAATTCAATCAATCTTTTCTCTTCTTGAGTGCAATCAACTTATTGTTCCTACCTCTAGATCTTGATACATGATGAGTATGATTATTTATCTATCCTATTAGTTATCTATCCTATCAGATTGACAAATCAAACATTCATTGTTACGATTATCCTAATATCCTAATCACTTGTTCGCATTACTATAACAGATCTATCTATCTTTGAGACCAAATTGTTTATCCAGATGATCAATCAACAATCAGTTTGAGATTTTCAAATCACATTTCCATCTATTTTTTCCTATAGGAGTCACTTGGCTAAGTGTATGTAGAATTTTAACCTACGCATCATTTTAAACATCATATGCGTCATTTAAACTATCGAAGGCAGTACTTCATGATTTAAGCAATATTTCATCACCCTAGGCATTACTTAAGTGTTCCTAGGTGGCATTTAAAACTTGAGGTTTTGGTGGGAATCATTTTAAACATGATTTGACAATGTTAACATAGCTTATATGCATGGCTTAAATACTCCTACACAGAATTTAAAAGCGCGGAGGCGGTGTTTTACTACCCTAGGAATCAGACAAACTATCCTATGCGACATTTAACATGAAATAATCTTAAAAGCATGAAAATTTGACATAAATTATATTAAATACAAGAAATAAATGCACCAGGAGGGTTAAAATACTCACTGGAGGTCCTTAATCCAAAGGTCCCTGATATCTATGTCCTCTCTCAAACCGATGCTCTTGAATAGGTACTACCATGACTGATAATCTTCACAGGATCAGAACAAAATCTCAATAGTCAAAAGTGAAAATGAATAGTAAATTTGGGTTTTTCAACCTATTCAAGCTATTAAACCTATTTTTGGAGGGATTTTTACCCAACATGACCTAAATCTGCATTTTCTGCAAACTGGGGCATGTTGTGATATCATCATCATCATCATCAATGTTTTCAAAAATGAAATCATCTTGGATCTTGTTTTACATCAGTCTTATCATATTTTATATCTAGAGATCAATCTATTTCATTTCTAAGGGGGCATCATCATATCATCAAATCAGGGTTCTGTATCAAATCTGGGGCATTGAAAATTCAAACTTTTTATCAGTGGGGCATTCTTTATCAAATCAAATCAGAGTTTCAAATTAGTTATCAAAACAGGGTATTTATCCAATCAGGTTATCAATTAGAGTTTCAAATTAGTGGTGAATCAGGTTATCAATTAGATCAGTGTCATCAATAAATCAATCAGTATCAAATAAGTGATTAGGACATGAAATTTTCTTTGATTCAATGTGCTTCATACATTAATTCAAAGAGGGGCATTTGTAGACACCTAAACCTAGGCAGGTGTCCTAGAATCATCCAAATCTGCAAATCTCATTCAAATGCTTTAAAATGCTTCAAAATGGATCAAAATCAATTCAAATGGACATTTATCAATCAAAGTGGACAAAATCAAGTTAAATCAAAGGATTAATTAACCATGACATCAAATAATCAAATATAAGCCTTAAAAGATCAATCAAAATTATATAATTGATTTTAATCAATTAATTTTGTAGTTTAAATCAAAAATAAAATTGAACCTATTCATCCTTACATGGATAATTTAATAAATTGATTGAATTAAATAATCCTAATATCTTTCAACATAAATTTGAGCAACCAATAGGAATTGAGAACACAAAGCACATGGATCACTCCTAAATTTGAATCTCAATCACTCATTTTCAACTTTGAATCTCAATGACTCAAATTTATCCCTTTGTCTCAATCTTTGAGACAGTAATTTAAATTGCCTTCCCATTTGAAACCATCTCAAAGCCTTTTAATCAACCAAGGCTTAATCATGATCAATTAACTCTACCCCCTACACTTGGGAATTTGCTATAAGTACAAGACATTTTTAAGCATAACCTATCCTAGAAAATTCGAATGCAAAGCATCAAACCTATAGGCAATTTCATAGCAATATTGAGCATATTTGAGAGTTTCATAGAAAATTGAGCATTATGGAGAGAATTTCATGATCATTTACATTATAAAATATCAATTTTGAGAGAGAATTGAGCTAGATTAGGAATATAATTTTATCAATTTCTCATTCTAGGAATGTCACTAGTAGAGATTAAGGCTGAGAGCTTTACTAGCATACTAGTTAGAGAGCCATGAGATGTTTAGTGATTTGATTACAATTATTTAGCTTAAATTTTTTATGTTTTTCCATAGAATTGTAGTTAAATAAATCAATCTCATGAAGGTATAATTAGTTCACACATAGCATGTCACCTTTTACTTGGCAGACCATGGCAATTTGATAGACAAGCCATGCATGATGGAGCTAAGAATGCATATTCCTTCAAGAAGGATGGTGTGACTTTCAAAATCCAATCACTATTATAAGAAGGAGAAGTGAAGGATTCAGGCCCTAATGTCCTATTGGTGAGTGAGAAGGAGTTCCTAGAAGCTCTAGAGGAAGGAGATGGAGTAGAATATTCTTTGGTTTTGAAGACAAAGGAAGAAGATGCAGAAAGGACAGTAAAGAAGACATAGAATCCTAAAGAAGTAAAAGAGTTACTTGAGGAGTACATATACATTGTCAGTGATGGACAATGAGCAAGCCTACCCCCTAAGAGAGATATTAGTCACCAAATCAAATTTATCCCAAGAGCTACCCTTCCTAACAAAGCTTCCTATAAGGTGACCCCTCAACAAAATGAGCCAATTGCCAACCAAATCCAAGAGCTCCTAAACCAAGGCCTCATTAGGAAAAGTATAAGCCCATGTGTCGTACCCACTTTCCTAGCACTCAAAAAGGGAGGAACTTGGAGGCTATGCACTGATTCTAGAGCCATTAACCGAATCACCATTAGGTATAGGTTTTATATTCCTAGGATAGAAGACCTAATGGACTATTTAGGAGGAGCAAAGTATTTTACAAGGATTGACCTAAAGAGTGGTTATCATCAAATTAAGGTCAATGAGGGAGATGAATAAAAGACTAACTTCAAAACTATAGAAGGTTTGTATGAATGGCTTGTGATGCCATTTGGGCTATCTAATTCCCCATCTACATTCATTAGGCTAATGAACAAAGTACTCAAGGACTACATTGGTAAGTTTTTTGTAGTGTATTTGGATGATATCCTAATCTTTAGTAAGAATAAAGAAGAACACTTAAGTTATTTGCAAATTATGTTCAAGAGACTACATGAAGAAAAGTTGATGATCAATTTGGACAAGTGTGAATTCCTAAAATAGGAGTTAGTATATCTTGGGTTTTTATTGTCTCATGGAAACTTCAAGATGGATTCAAGCAAGTTAGAAGCCATTTTCAACTGGCCTACTCCCAAATTTGCAACAGAGGTGAGAATATTTCATGGTTTAGCTCAATATTATAGGAAGTTCATTAAGCAGTTTAGTGCTATTTGTACTCCTATGCTAGATACCATAAAAGGTGGGATGAAAACTAAGTTTGTATGGAATGATTAAGATAACCAAGGATTTGAGTTGTTGAATAAGAAGATTGCCACTCAACCCATCTTGACATTACCAAGTTTTGAGAGACTTTTTACTGTTGAGTGTGATGCTAGCAATATTTCCATTGGGGCAGTTCTAAGCCAAGAAGGGAGACAAGTGAATTTTCATAGTGAGAAGCTCAGTGATGCTAAGAGGAAGTATTCTTCCTATGACTTAGAGATGTATTCTCTAGTCCAAGCTATAAGGAAATGGAGGCACTATCTACTTCCAAAGGAATTTGTGGTGTATTCAGACAATCAAGCACTTAGCTTTTTGAATTCACAAGACAAGCTCAGTCACAAGCACATGAAATGGGTGTAGTACTTGCAGGCTTACACCTTCAACATCAAGCACAAGAAATGATTGTAGAAAAAAGTGGCTGATGCACTTAGTAGAATACTTTTGATAGTACAAGATGTACAACTACAAAGCATGGGTATTGAGAGTTTCAAAGATCTATATGTAGAAGATGAATACTTTGCAGAGATATACAAGGTTTTGTAAGAGTATAAGAATCATTTCCATGGTGAATTTTTTGAATATACTATGCAAAGTGATCTATTGTTTAAAGGAAGTTAGTTATGTGTCCCTAAAAGATCAATTAGGAAAAATCCAATCTAAGAAAAGTACAATGGTGCACTTAGTGGTCACTTTAGAGTCAATAAGACCCAAGAATTAGTGTAGAGGGTTTAATTTTGGCCTAAAATGAATTGTTATATCAGAAGGTATGTGGAATGTTGTGTTGTGTGTCAGAAAGCCAAGGGCACATCCTCTAATGCAGACCTTTATCAACCTCTCCCCATTCCAAGTAGACTTGGTAATGTTTGAGCATGGAGTTTGTGTTGGAAAGATTTCTACAATGTAGACAATTGTTATTTTGTCATTGATGTCAAACCTTAATTGGTAAGACTATTGCTATATGTTAGAGTACCATATCTATTTATTGATGAAGATTTGAAGAATAGGATAACAAGAAGACTGAGGAAAAGGTTGAGTTATGAGTATACACCAGGGTACTTGATCATTTGGCACTTTGGAAAAGTGATATGTTGTTGATATTTCACTGACACTTCACTGGAAGGTTGATGCCAAGAAAAGCAAAGTCAATTCTGAGCAAAGAGAAAGGTGATGCTGAGCAAAGCAAAGATGATGCCGATCTCCAGTGAAATGTCAAGGGAGACAGACAAAGCTGACCAACAGTATTTTAGTAATTGATGAGATTTGATGGCCGACATATTTGATTTTATTGGGATATGTATTGTTAATTAAGATTGGTCCACACTCATTTAATGCATGGGAAACTATTATTAGTGCATGGATTCAATTTTTAATTAATTATTGTATTGGAGAAGTAAATAAAATGTAATGACGAAAGGATCTATTGGATCTGACCTAACCTAAGATCTACAATCTTGATTAAGTGGAAAAAGATTTATCTGACCAAAATGAAGAGGTAAAATATAACCTACAGAGGTTATTGTCATTGTATCCAAGTGTAAGGAGAAGTTGTATGCAAGAGTATTGCATGGTTAATTGACTAATTGGAAAGACCTAGAAAAGAAGGCTGAGCAGAGAAGTAGAGAGAGATTTCTTGGTGGATTTCCAAGTAGATCTGAAGTTTGAGATGAAAATGGAGGCCACTTAGTGAATTAGCATTAGAGCTAAAATTGGATCTGGATTTGCAAAGTTAGTTGTATGCATCAGATCACACCTACTGATTACTTTCTAACCATTGTATCCGTTCAAATCCTTTAACTAGGTTGACCTAACAGTCATTGTATAAATCCTTTGAACAAGGTGACATTCAGATTGGAATGTTTTAAGTCCTCTAACAAGGCCACTCCTAACAGGGTGATTAAATCCTTTAACCAGGTCACATTTGACAGTGTGTTTTGTAACCTTTATCAGGGTTGGATCCTAACAGAGATCACTTCAGAAGAGTGAAATTTTGGTAGCATGTTACTGGTGGTTTTTCCCATATTGGGTTTCCACGTTAAATCATAGTGTCAAAATGTGTGAATGTTTATGTTGTGTTTTACTGTTAAGTTTCTATAAGCTTATCTCATTAGTACAGTAAACT
This sequence comes from Thuja plicata, assembly GCA_018584345.1. Taxonomy (NCBI): domain Eukaryota; kingdom Viridiplantae; phylum Streptophyta; class Pinopsida; order Cupressales; family Cupressaceae; genus Thuja; species Thuja plicata. Next base: position 137,997 of record MU223672.1, read on the forward strand.
GCACACTTTTGTTATTTATTGCTACCGAGTATATCTGAGTTGTTGAAGTGGTATAAAGTTTTATATGGGCACATCTAGACCTAAGGATAATTGATTCACCCCCCTCTTAGTTATTCTAAATTCATTCTAGCAGTTTGTTGTCGGATTGCCAAAGACAAAGCAAGGATGGGATAGTATCTATGTCATAGTAGATAAATTCATTAAGATGGCACACTTTGTCCCATGTAAGATAATGCATGATTCTTTTTACATTGCACAATTATTCTTCAAGGAAGTGGTGATAATTCATGGACTAACTTTGAGCATAGTATCAGACAGAGATACTAAATTCATGAGTCACTTTTAGAAGACGTTGTGGCACAAATTGGGAAATAATATATCCTTTGGGTCTGCATATCACCCTCAGATAGATGATCAAACTGAGGTAGTTAATGGAAGCGTTGGGAACCTATTGAGGTGTCTCAAAAAAGAGTATGGTCAAACTTGGGATTGACTCTTAGGACAGGAAGAGTATTCATATAATGATACTGTTAATAGGAATACTAAAAAGAGTCCCTTTGAAATTGTTTATGGAATGCACCCTATAGGAATATTTGAGCTTAGAGAACTAAAATATGGAGCCAAGGGTAGTGGTTATGCTAAATACTTTGCATACTCCATGAAAGAGGTGCATGAAATAGTGAGAAAGACTCTAAAAGAGAACAATACAAAGATCAAGAAAAAGGTGGATAAAAGGAAAAAGGAAGTTCAATTCCAAGTAGGGGATCTTGTTATGGTCCATCTGAACAAAGAAAGACTATAGAAGGGAGTGCCAAACAAGTTTCAAATGAGAATATTGTGACCATGTTCTATTGTACCCAAATATGGAAACAATACATACAAGGTAAAGCTCCTTGAGGATATTGGTTTGTCTCTGGTCTTCAATGTTGCATATCTGGTCCTGTACAAGGGGCCTACACTAGATTGAAACTAGAGCCTTAGTGAGCTTTTACAAGAAGTGGAAGACTTGAATTTGAACCCTACACCACCTAAGAAGGTAGAGAGGATACTTGACTCAACGAACTACAAGAAGACTAGAAAAATGACATATCTGATCAAATGGCATGGACAAGGAGATGCATAGGCCACTTGGATTAAGGAGAAAAATTTCAAGAAGTTGGGAATTGATTCCAACTTACTCAATCCAAGGATGGACTGAAATCTTTTATTTGGGGAGAATGGTGCAGGAGCACTTGGGATAATCCCTAATTAATTTTTTTTTTTTAGCTTGTACTAACCTTAACCAAGTCACTAGAGTTTATTTTTTACCTTAAGAGGTCTTGCAAGAGTGTTCTTAGGTGGATTTGACTAGGATCAATCTAACCTAGATGTTTTATGCATTGTTAGTGGTTAATGTTAGATTAAGCCTAAAATGGGAAAAAGGGTCCAAAAGCCTTCAAGGCTTAGGATAGGCTAGAGATGTTCCTAAATAGACCTATAGGTTTTTTTTACAGCATTCTAGGTTGATTAGAGGTCATTGGGATTTTTTTAATGCAAAGTTGTCAAAATTGTCAAATTGTTACATGAGAACATTTGCAACTTTTAAAAGTTGCATGACAACATTTGGCGTGATTGGATTATTTTCAAAGAATGATGGTGGGTAGTTAATGTAATGGCCTATAATCATGGGGAAGGAATATTTAGACATAGAGGATCCCATTTCACGAGGCACAAGAATTTAATGAGTGATTTGAATTTGCAAGAAGAAGCTTTGTTACTGGTTTTAGCATACAGTCGATCATTTTTATGTTTGTGAGTTAGTAGATGGATTGAATGTTGAGATCTAGTGTTGTATTTGTGTAGTAGAGATAGTTTGAAGAAATTTTTATTTATCTTTAAATTTTTTTTGAGTTCAGTAGATTATTTTGTTAAATTGTTTTGTTAGTATCATAGTTACCGGTGTTGTTTAAGCAGTTTTAGGAAACATGGCTCCCCCATAGATCTACACTGTGAAAATAATCATGGCCTAGAGGGATATGGAAGGGAAGCCATTTTAAAGTGTACATATGGAAGGAGGAGCTCTGAAAAGAAAGCTAGCTAATATTGGTGACATGCCCTAGGCGAGTTTAGTGTACACGGTTAGGTGCATGATAGTGATCTAATGGTGTTTTATTACAGGGGAAATATCGAGAGAATGGAACCAAGTATGGTTTCACACACATAGAGGTCCTAAAAATACCTCCTAGGGAGATTACACATTGGCCAATCCATTAAGATAAATTTCCAAGCAAAAATCAAAAGACTGCACAAAAATAGCCATATTTTCCCTCTTAGCCCTGAATTCTAGGAACATACTATACGGAGGCCCTAGAACCCTAAGACCACCAAAATAATTAATGTATTGGAAAAGTGTGTCTATATATAGAATTTTTTTGGGGGGTTATTTGGAAGTTTTGTGAGAGAAGTGGGAAAAGCTCACTAATTAGGGCTAACTGACCTATTAGGCCTAAAATACCAAATCCTTTGATTTTATTGAGATCATTTAAAAAATAATTGATGTCCTATCCTAATGGGATCATATGGAAGGCAAGAAGTTTTATTAATAGTAATTACACCCCTTGCAACACTTATAATGAGATGGAGATGAGGTTTCACTTGGAGACATCCAAGAAGGAGTAAGGGATTGAAGAATACATTACTGATAGTTACCCCAAGATGAAGCACAACAGAGAGCAACTCATAGATTTGTGTTTGAGAAGTCCTAGTGTAGTTTAGAAAGGGATTGGAAGATCCTAGAAGAGAGGGTAAGATTTTTAGAAAGATAGGATTAGTAGTGTCCTAGATTTATCTTGTGCAGGCACACCTTGAGTGTTTCTATCAACTATTGGCCATTGATTCTAGGGTTTTGGTAAGGGATGAGTGGTGCTCATGAGTAGAGGACCTTAACCTATTCACTATAATATTAATCTAAGTAGTGTTATATTTTATACATTTGATAAGACCCTCTTGTGTGACCTATATAGGTTCTACTAGAGGATGCGAAGGGTTTTGGGGTGGTGGTAGTTTTTGAGGAGCGACATTTTGTGGGTTTTTTTGTGGAGAAGTGTTTTGGGTTTTTTTTGTTCTTCATGTGCAAATTTTTGATCATTTTATTGTGGTGGCTATTCAGGTTGAGGTCTTTGTTGTCTCTTTTGTTGTCGGGGATTCTTTTCAGAATCTAACATCAAATTAATGAAAAAAACTTAAATCAATTGAATAAAACCTACCTCAATTCAAATTCAAAACAAAATACAAAAAAAAATCAAATTATTATCTATTCAACAACATGGAATGGTTTCAAATTGCTCTAAAAATTGGAAAAATACAAATGAGATGCAAACAAGCTCGAGTTCTCTTGATTTTGGGACCCTTGTGTTAATCCCTAAGTTTTGTTGATGATTATTGACCAACACTTAGTCATTTACTTAGGCAGTTTTAGTTGGTTATCATTGTGGCTGAGCTAAAACTATTCAAGGCCAAGAAACATTGCCAAGAAGGAATACAGGTTGCCGATCCAAGTAGAATAATTAAGTGCCAAGTGACAGAGATGTTAAGTGCTGAGTAGAACAATTTTTGCATACATGTCAGGATTGATTCAAACTTTGAGGTAAAATGTTTAGGCTGACTTGTATGAGCTTTGGGCTGACATATGTATGTATTTAATATTTATCTATAGAGTTATTTATGCATTTAATTTTTTTATCCTATGCATGGCATGGAGCCAATCAGAAAATTGGAATGCCTTGGAGGCATAAATAATAGATCTTGATCGTTGATCTAGATCTCGCCAACAGATCTGTAAAGACATATAAGATTGCTTCTAACCCTATTATTATATATAGAGGTGTAGATACATAGAGATAAGGGTTGTGTGTTCATGAGAGATGGATAGTGAGTTATTTTTAGAAGAAGCATAGATCAAATAGAATAATAGAGTAGTGAATAGAAGAGTAAAGACATATCAGATTGTGAGATCACATAAGGTATTAGAAAGAGAAGATCTGTCATCAGCATTTGAGTGCATAATGAAGGATCACTACTTGAAACATTCTAACAGGTGTATCAAGTGAAATCTCTTAACAGAGTGGTTCTAAGAGACCTACTTTAAATCTCTTAGCCGAGTGCTTACTTTATTGTGTTGAAATCCTTTCACAAGGTAGATTGTAATGATCTTTATTTCTTAACCAAATAGACCTTTAACCAGGTAGAATGCATTTTGTAATGAAACTCTTGTATCCCTAACAAACACAATTTATTGCTGTAGTATTGAAGATTTTGTGGGTGTCATCCCCACCCAAGCTTTGCCTATTTGAGTTTTTGGGTTACTAAAATTCTGTGTTATGGGTTATACATTTCATGTTGTGCACGCTATCTGATGTTAGGTTAAATTCATATATGTATGAATGTGGATCAATTTGTTTTAAGTGATTAAGTTTTAAGCTCTGATTCACCCCCCCTTTTAGTATCTTGCTTTCCAAATATTTTACTTCCAGCAATTGGTATCAGAGCACAGTTCTCCTATAAAAGTTTTTAATCAGCTTATGAGTACAAATCTTGAGATAGAGGTATACAAGTTGGGTAAAGTAATCGAGAATCAAAAGATTGAGATTCAAATAGCATTACATCAACTTGAGATAGCAAGATAGGAATTGAAGAAATCATTGATAGCTAGGAGATATTTGGCCAAACAAATGAATGATACTCATTATCAAGAAGATTACATTGCAAATCTATTTTAGAATGGAGATTCTATTGAGAGCGATGCAACAATTGTAGATCTACTGGAAAAGAATAATGTACTATGTGAAGAAGTCAGGAACTTGAAAAGAGAACAAGAAATGCAAATAGTAAGACTGTGTCAAGTAGTGGAACAAAAGCAGAAAGTTGAAGATGACAAACAAATAGCAAAAGAAGGTAAAAGAGTGATAAGTATTAGACTTGATGAAACGACACATGATGTGAAAATGATGACAATCAATCAAGTTCATATGGAAAATCAACTGCTACTTGCAAATTAGGAGATTAGTAGGAAAGATATGGAAATGATGAATCTAAGATCTGAGAACAATAAATTGAAAGATGATTTGAGATCTGAGAAGGAACTAAATGAAAGGTTGAACAAACCTAATGAAGCCTTAACTCATTTTGAGAATCTAATGGAAGCATCAAGGAGATCAAAATATTCTTCTGGATTAGGTCACACTGAACCAAGGATATCTACTAAGAAAGGAGAATCATCAAAGAATGATGAAAGGAGGAATGAAAAGAAAAAGAACAACAAACCTATTTTCCACCACTGTGGAAAACCAGGTCATACAGTGAACATTTGCCAAAACAAGAAAGGTAAGTCCAATCCTAAACCTAAGTTCAATGGGTTCTATTTTAATTGCACAAATTTTGGACATAAAGCACATGAATGTTGGGCTGAAGCAAATGATGCACCCCCCAAACTAAGATTTAATGGCTATTGTTACTAGTGTCAGAAATATGGTCATAAAGCACAATATTGTAGATCCAATGCTAAACAACCATGGACATCTAAGACACAAACAAAAGCATCTAGGAAAGGAAACACCTACAATTGGGATTATAACACAAGGAAGAGTTGTCATTACTATGAAGAATATGGACATGCACCTAAAGATTTATTAAAGACACATTTCAGAGGAAAATCTAAGAGTTGGATGAATGGAAGCCTAGTTTTCTTTAGTTGTTTGAAGATTGGTCACACTCAGAGAGAGTGTAGGACAAGAGTACCCTCTCCTACTATTGAGGAAATAAGAGCATGGATGAACCAGACATGAGTAAGAAAAAAATAGCTGAGTAGCACTGAAACTATTGAAGCTGAGGTCACTCAACCCAATGGATCAGGTGATCACACCATCTCTAATTGAGCAATAGAGGTATGTAAGGAACTGCATTTAAATTTCAAATCTTACATCAGTTCCTAATATGTAAATGTACCAAAGTCCATGTTTGCATATATTGAGATGCAGCAAGACATGTTTGTGACAAATTCCAAGAAGAGTTAACTACACTATAGGTGCCGAGTTGGTTGGCCGAGTAAGTTTTGTTATGGCTGAGTATGGTAAGCTGAGTGGCATGCAAGTTGTGTTAGTCAGCCAATGATAGTTGGTTTACACTAACCTAATGGGAAAAGCATTTATTGCTTACCTACCTTGACCTTTTGAGTCTATATAAGGATGAACCATTTATTCTTCATTTTACCTTACAATTTTTAGTATTCACAGAGCGATTGAAGAAGTTGTAGAATTGATCTTAGCAAATTTTGTTTCAAAAATCTTGCCAGCGTGCTGTCGGCAACCCTAAGGTGAACAGTGTGAAGTGTTACTTTCTGAGGAACATTGTTCTTCATTTTCAAACCCTAATTTTAGAGATTATGGCTACAAGTTCTTCTGCACTAGTCAGAGGAATGGAGGAGGAGCTAAAGCAAATTAAGCTAGTAAGAAGTGATGTGTGTGCACCACCTAATTTTTGAGTCATTCCTAAAAGTGCAATTTTAAGTGATATGAATGGAGCCCTCTCATCTATTCCACCAAAGGTACTTATGATCCACGATGTTAGATCATGTTACATGGTTAAGATTGGCGAAGTAGGTGACAATAAATTGAGGGAATCTTACAACAAAGTTGTGCGAAAATGGAGTTCTGAAGGATGAATTCAAGCATTTAGTTGACAAAGGGTTAACTCATGCTCTAGATTTTCCACCAGACTTCAATGATGAATGAATTAAGGTTTTTCTAAGATAAGTTCATGATATGCATATGTGGTTGGACAATGGACTAGTTAAGATCACTAAAGGCATTATTCATCGAGTAATTGGATATCCTATTGTCAGCGGAAAATGAACAATGAGAGATCAAAGTAAAGAGGAAATATCAGCTAACACTGGAGCTATCTAGAACAATAGAGGTATGATTATCTCTACAATTGAAGATTTAGAAATTGAATTTGGATTGAGAGTGATTGCACATAAGTTCTATTAGTCAAGCTGACTAGATAGTGTTCCTTGCACAGCTGTGGACCAAGCATGGAAGATAGTTAAGAAGAATCACACCTATGACCTTGCCGAGTTGTAGTTGACACAACTGGCTGAGAACCTATTATCGATCAGAAAAGCTAAGAGCTCATCATGTAAGTTTGGTTCTTTACTAATTTGCATATTATTCTATGTACAGAAGTCATTTCCTCCACTGGGAAATATTGTTTGGAAGAAGGATAGACCTATTACTGTGCATATTAGTGAATGTATTCAACAATTAGGCACTAATTTCAATAGTATTATGGGAAACTACTTTGTGGAATTCAAAAAGAGAATGAGGTTGAGATCTAGAATTCCTAGTTCACTTGTGGAAAAACAATATGAGGAGATATGTTTTCTAGTTGACACAGATTACACATACAATCAGGCTATGACACCCAGGGTATCATGGCTAGAGCCCTTTCCCTATGAGGTTAACATTGATGAAACATTAGCAGTTATCACAACACTTCTAACAGAGGAGATTGATACAAAAGTGAAGAGATTTGGAAACTATGATGAAGCTAAGGAAAAAATATCTATGAATGTCAAGGCAGGAACCATAAAGAGAAAGAGGAAAAAGATAGTGAATAATCTGAAGAAAATGGGTTGATTGCTGAGTGATGAGGAGCCAGAGGGTGTACCTCTAGGCATAACTTCTAGACAAGGAGAAGATATATCTGGAGAAGAAGAAGAAAGAGTAAGTGAATCTGAGGAAGAGATTCATGTTGAGGAAAAAGGAAAGAAACCATTAGTATCCAAGGTAACTAAGATGAGCCAAGAAAAACCTAAAGTTACCACTCCCATTGCCAATCATCCAAGGACAAGAGCATCTACTGCTACATCTCCAGTAATGAAAACTAAAGTATATGCAAAGAAGGTTGGAGAGTAGTTCTGGATCAAAGACCAAATTTGCAACAAAGGTTGTGTCGAGCCTACAAGTAAAGAGACCAATAAGGAAACTGCATTTAGATCCAAAAACTAATGAAGAAAAGACTAAAACTGATGAACCCAACAACATACCAACTGCACCATTCAAAAGAGCCACTGATATTAATGAGGTATGTGAGAATTTGAGGAATTCGGCATGGTTATCTGGTTTTAAGTTTATAAAGTATGAGAAATTGAAGGTAGAGGATAAGCATAAATTTTAGGAAGCTCTACTAGATATGATGAGCAATTTCAAGTTAACTCCTGTACATATAGGAAACAATGTGTCGAGTGAACTCTATGAGTTTCTATCTAGCAAATAGGAATTTGCACTTACTACTAAGAGACATATTAGAGAAGCTACATTAGCTAAGGTTATTGCTAGAATGAATTTATAATAACTGAGAGGGGAGGGGTGAATTAGTTATCCTCAAGTCTAGATGTAGCAAAAAAAACTTTCTGTACTTCAGATATACTCGACAGTAGTAGCATAAATCAACAACTTTAATCATGCAATTTACTATCAATTGAAATTAGCTTGTAGTAACATAATAGTAAAGCAAACCATAAGCATTCACACAAGTTGACACAAGTATTTAATGTGGAAACCCAATATGGGAAAAACCACCAGTAACATGCTACCAAGTTTTCACTCTTCTGAAGTGATGCCCTGTGAGGAGCCAGCCCTTTGAAAGGTTACAATAACACACTGCTAGGTGTGACCTGGTTACAGGATTTAATCACCCTATCAGGAGTGGCCTTTTTAGAGGATTAGAACACTCCAATCTAAATGTCACCTTGTTAGAGGATTTATACAAATGAGTGTTAAGTCAACCTTGTTAAAGGATGTAACTGATATAATGGTAAGAAAGTAATCAGCAGTTTGTGATCTGATACATACAACTTACTTTACAATTTAGATCCAATTATAGCTCTGATGTTAACTTACTGGATAACCTGCATTGTCATTTCAATCTTCAGATCTTCTTGGAAATCCATCAAGCAATCACACATGCAACTTTCTACTTCTGCCTTTTCCCTTCTCTGCTAGATCATGCTAAACAATAAATCAACTATGAAAACCTTTTGCATACACATACATTCATCCCCACTCAATGAATAACCCCTGAGGTTATCATATACCTCTCTGTCTAGGTCAAATAAATCTTTTGCCACTTAAACAAGATCGTAGATCTTAGGATAGGTCAGATCCAACAGATCATCTCATCTTTTCATTACATTTATTTCTCCAAAGTAGTCTCTAATTAAATCTTGAAACCATGCATTAATTACGGTTACCCATACATTAAATGATGTGGATCAATCTTTTATTAACATTACATATCCCAATAAAATCAACTAAGTCAACCAGAGATCTCAAATCTCATCATTAATCCAATTACTGTAAGTTGGCCAACATCACTATTTCCACTCGGCAATTTCAATGGTGCTCGACATTGAGCAACTTTTTTCTCGTCACAAGAAACTTTACTCAGCACAAGAAACTTTGCTTGTCATGAGAAACTTTGCTCGGCACAAGCCAAAGTTGCTCGGCACAAAATAACCAGAAAAATTGTCTTTGAAAGATAAACAACTAATTACTTTGTTAGAGTGCCAACTGATCAAATACCCTTTGAATTGCCTTAACTCAACTATTCACTTGGTCTTCTTGTTAAATCTTCTTCACCAAAAATAGATATGGTACTCAAACAGATAGAAATAGTGTCACCAGTAAAGGTTTGACATCAATGACAAAATAACAATTGCTTGCAATGTCACTTTCCAACAATCTCCCTCTTTGGCATTGATGGCAACACAAAATATAAAAACAATGATTTAACAATCATAGTTACCAACCAATCCAAAAAATTCACCTGTGTTCCTTGATATGAACAAATCTTCATTAATGTTTTTATCTTTGTTTTGATTCTTATCTGTAAAACATTTCTCCCTCTGTGTCTATAATCACACTGTAATCATCTGTGTCTAATCATTTGTAGACTCCCTCTGAGTAGATAATCACTTAATTGTTTTCAATAGTAACTTCTGCCTCTATGTAATCTTTTCTTCTTTGTAATTTCTCTTTCTCAGCTTCTCAGCAATCTCTTCCTTCACTTCTTCCTCTTTATAGGTTAATCTCTCCCTCTCTGACAACAATGCCAAAGATGTCAATATCTTTATCATGTAGATCTTCAGTGTTGGAATAATGATACATTTGGCATCAGTGAATGCACTTAGTGAAAACACTTATTCGGTTTTGAAGTGCTTACCGAGCTCATCACTCAGTCTACAGCAGTTACCGAGCATTCAGTAAAGATCACAGACCAAACAGTTCAAACCGAGCAGTAAGGAAGTTACCGAGAAAATGAGAAGAACAGCAGTTACCGAGCAGACGGTAGTCACCGAGTCATCAGACTGAAGATAATCGAGAAGTCAGTTTCTACCGAGTCACCAGTGTTTACCGAGTGACAATATGTTTACCGAGTAACAATATATTTACCGAGTCACCAAAGCTACCGAGTTTCAAGCTACACTACGGGACTAGTATGGACCGAGCCTCTACTCTTACCGAGTGCATGACGATGCCGAGTACAGTAGTGGATGCCGAGTATCAGAAGATCACCGAGCCAGCTTAAGGAACCTAGCTTCTA
>MU223672.1:187470-197848 GCA_018584345.1 Thuja plicata
CTCTCTTGAGTTTTAAATGGAATTGAAAGTAATTATTCTATGTAAGCTTTTGCAAAGAACTTATAGATGAAAACTTTTGAAAGGAAACTCATTTTGATATGTGGAATAGTGAAAGGATATGCTAAGGTTGAAGGGTATCTCCATGTGAAATAATAAAGGAATGGAAAACATGTATGTTATTGAGAGTAGTATTAAGATGTAATTATTTCATAATGTTCCTAAATGTCTAAGTTCAATGTGTATGATGTAAGGTTATTTAAACTAGGATTTTAATCTCAATTCTTAATTTGTTATATACAAGATTATAGATGATAATCTGTGATAGTTAAACTTGTGATAAAGATGATTCAGTGAATGGCTTATATTGGTTAGAAACAAATGGTTAAGTACTTTACACTCTTTCTATTCGGATCCTAGAAATGAAAATGGAAAGTAAGGACTTTTAATAGAACTATTATGTGATGATAGTGCATAGATAAGATTAAGGAGAAAAAGGGAAGGATGAATGTATTTAGTGTATTAGTTTAATGAGGTGATTCCAATTCATTTCTAAAAGTGAATATTTATGCAAATTAGGTAAATAAAATGAATGCAATTATCTCATTAATGTAATTGGTTTTGATGAGGAATGAAAGCAATGCCTCAATGTCAATTGAAGTTCAAAAAGAAATAGAATTGCATTAGATTAAGTAATAAAATCTATTGCTTGATAATGGTAAATGAATTCATTAAGGGAACCTTAAGGAATGTACTTGTAAATGGTAATGGTGATAAGTTAGAATGTTAGAAAAAAAAAATTAAAAAAAAAATTGTTCGTTGTAATTTTAGGTCATAGACCTAATTCCTTATGGGTTCCCTGGCGGGGACATTACAAGAAATTTGGAATGGTGTCTCTGCAAAAACAAAGAATATGAATAAAACAAGATAACTAAGGAAAGAAACCAAAATTAGTTGGTTTGAAAGTGCTCCTAAATCATAGATGGTTTATGGATGTTGTAGGATTAAGTTTCAAATCTAATATATCAAACCTTAAAATATGTAATATTGATTCATTTCCCTATGTGGAAAACTTTCTCGTAAGTTTCAAGCCACTAATATCACCTATACATGGTTGTGAAAAGGATAAGGATGACAAAAGTATGTATTTTTTAATATTTTATCTAAGCTTTAGAGACTCTTTTATGTACTATATTATACCTTCTATTCCAAAATGGATTCATTGGATATACCTTCAAGTTTCCTCCATTTGATGTCTTTTGTGATCACTTGACTTTGAAACAAGCTAAGTTGAAATAGTTAGAGTCGGTTTCCAATTCTAACTCATGCATTTGTTACCTAGTCACCTAAAAGAAAAGGTTTGAATATATAAAATACTATGATAAAATATACATTATGCTGGTAAGTGCACCAAGATGGTGTGCAGAAAAGGGGGTATAAGTGGTCATTTTTTATGAAATCAGGTAAACTAGAACTTCGAAGAGAAATTTGAAAGTTTTACACTCAAAATTAAAAGATGTGCAAATAACAATAATTGTAGTACTATGAATATAGTATCTAAACTACTAAGTTTTTAAAAAATGTATAAGATTAAGAGGTTAAAACCCATTGCGCATGAAAAATTATTCCTATTTTTTTTTAGAAAAACATAACATAGTGTTTGGCATGTGCATAAAAAAATATATAGTTAGATTAATTATTTAAAAAAAATTTGGTAGAATGACAAGTAACAGTGAGAGCTATAATTTTTTTATTTTATTATAATTTAATGTTGATTAATTATTTTTCTATGATTTTTTGAAGTGGGCGCATCATGAAAAGTCAGGTGTTTGTTCATGCGTTGCATATAACTTGCATCAAAATAATAAAAAATGCAAACCTTTATTTTAAAATATATAGAACCAAGTCTAGAACAATAATATGTGATTTATTTTAGTTTTGGTCAAGTAGACAAAAATTTATAAAGAAAAAGGTAGACATATGTTTGTGAGAACTATGGAGTCACTGGTAAAGAAAATTAAACTTTACTATGCTAATGTTGTCCAAAAATTGAAAAAAATATATCATTAGAAAGCTCAGAAGACTTATGAAATTATGGTGACAATTTTTCAAATGGACACTTAATTATGTGTTAACCTGATGATGACAAATTTGAGAAACCTATTCTAAAGAATAAAACACGTGAAAATGGGAGGGAAATGAGGCAAATGAAGCTCTGAATACCCAACCTTGTTATCAAAGCCTATTAAATAGTCTTACTCTTAGGTTTGAAATTTATCTAACCTAAGCCCAATTATGTTATTTGTGTTAGGATTAAGTAATACTGAGAGGGGAGGTGAATCATTCTTACAACACTTTAAACTTAAACTTATCAAATTCCAACTTAACCAAATAATTGTTGAAATGAAAATAACATAAAAACAAAGCACACAACTCATAAAACCATGAATTTGTTCTCAAGGAAACCTTAGTCAAGGGAAAAAATTGGTGGGGATTGTACCCACATATATTCACTAAAAGTATTATGTCCCTATTAGGAGACCTATCCCTGTTAGGGGCTGAATATTACATTAGTACATTTCTTTGTTAAAGGAATACAAAACCCTATTAAAGGTATACACTAAGCTCACTACTTACACAATCATAAATATGTCTCTATTACAATGATTTATCAAAATGAACATAAACAAGCATCTTCTATGCTTAAATAGTTCCACTTGTATCTCACATCACCATCTGTTTGATTCTGACACCATAATGCATCCATTCATCCATTCGCATAAATACATACTTTTCTTTTCAAAAGATCTTCATATATATACTTTATTACATACCTAGTTTGCTCCCAAATACATCACAAAAATGGAACCAAGACTTATAAAAAAAGTAAATACAAAGTCTAATATCATACACTACCAAACTATAGGTAATACACAATCAAAATCCAACATAGCACATGTGGATTCCATGTTACACTTCCTTAATCATTGTGACCATTCAACTATTATGTCTCACTATATCACTATCTTCGCATGACTTGAAACATCTCTATCTTTCATCTATAAACTCCAAAACTTAAGATACCTTAAATGAAGGTTTATCATACCCCAAAATATATTCCTCTAATCTCACATGTCTTCATTCTTCATATACAATGTTTGCTGCCCAAAACTGTACTCTTGTACCCTGTAAATTGCTTTGTGGACTTAGTCATTTTTACAAGCCTTAACTCCAAAAATATGTTTCACTCCAAGTGATCATTCATAACTAATGTTTTTCTATAAATGAAAACCCTAATATGTTCCTAAACACTCTTGAATTATCCACTTTCCAACAATCTCTCTCTTTGGCATTGATGGCAACACTTAGTGAAAAATAATAAGTGTCAATACCAAAAATAATATACATTACACTTGTTTATCTCCTTTATATATTTACTATTCAAAAGTATCATCTTTATTTTTCCTCTATAAAATTTTCATATCTCCTCTTCTCCCCCTTTGACATCAATGGAAAAGGTATACAAGAAATGTAGAATACATAACAAAATTGATACAACTACTTACCAAAAATTTAAAGCATCTTAAGATCATCTTGGAAAGAGATTTCCAAGATCTTTACTTCCTCATTGCAAGTATTTACCAATATCTAACTCACATGAACCAGTCCATTCAATGAAAAATAAGATGACCCTTCTACCTTCAACTCAGTAGGAATGTACCCAATGAGAGCCTCTTTGTCTCCTCCATGTCTGAAAGGTGTATCTTAAGAATTGATACCTTAGGATTAATCAAACTCTTCAGTATACCAAATATTTCCATAACTCTTCCTTTCTTTGTCTCTAACACACTCAACTATCCAATAGTCTGGACACTTCTTTGTTTAAGTATAATATAGTGTGTGAGGAGGTCTCACAACTGTGCATCAAATTATCTATATTTTTTCTATCATTTCCTATTATGTACTCAATGTTCTTAAGATGTCTAATAGGGTTTATACAGTAACTATATAACTTCCTTCCATGTGTCACACAACTCTTTGCTTCAGACATTGTTTTTTCCAGTATTACCAAGTCCCATGAAATAGACTTGCATACTTCCTCTAACTTCTTTGCTAAGTATTTCCGTTCTATCTAAGGACTCATAGTGACTTTCAAAGTAATCCAATGCCTTGTTCAAGTTCTATGTAGTGTCCTTTCCTTGGAAAGTAAGAGGTATAGGTAGTAGTTTGTTGACGGTATCAATTGCCATGTCCAATACCCTTGACTTATTCTCTATTTTTTGTTCCAATATTTCCTTATATTTTTCAAATGCGATGTAAGATAGCTTCATTAGTGCATCTTCATCCATACTCTCCATATCTATACTCAAATTTCTCTCTCCACTTTCCAACAATAAGGTTGAAGAAATAGGTGTCATTATTTCTTATTTCACTTTAGCCTTAATCTCTGGTTCCTTCACAACCTTAGAAATTCTTTCTTTCTCTTGAATCTTAGAGGGATCTCCCTCAGTATATTTTACCTTGTCTTCATCAATATAAGGAACAGTGTCATTTTTTCCTTCAAAAGGATTAATTGTATCCATCGAGGTGTCCAAAACCATAGGTACATGAGCAACAAAGAAATCTGGTTGCTTTACTATACTAAGAAAATATGAGATCTGTATGATAATCTTAAAGTGAGGAAATAGTTAGAATTTCAAGAAGATGATCAAATTAGGGTAAAATCTTAGTTGATTTAACTTGCCTCGGTCCACAACTCTTTTCTCCATCATTTTCAACCCAGGTTTCCAGAGTTTTTTTCTCATAGGTTTGTCTTGTGATTTCTTCTCCTATGCTTATTTCTTCTTCTCTTCTTCCTTTTCTATATATGATTTCTTTTGTTCATATGAACTCTATTTCTAGGGTGGGGAGCTTTGTTTAGAGGATCATGTTCTCTTCGTAGGGGTTTCTGCAACCTTCATAGCCTGTGATGTCTCCATAGGTACTTCTACCACAGTAGGGTGGACTAGAATCTTTCTCAATGTCTAGAGGTGGAAGAGCTACAGGGGTAGAGGTTTCCACTCCATATTCTCTCCTAGTCATATTCATTCTTATCTCCTTCATCACTTCTTTATTAATTCCATCTTTACCTACTAGAGTATCTACAACATTTTCAAATTTCTTCCTCTGGGTTCTCCTTGTTCATTCTTCTCTAATCTTAGAGGATTTCTCCTCATATGTACCCCATCTTTCCTCAAATGAATCTAGTATATGCTCAACCTACATAGTTAATACTTTTTTTACTCACTTTATACCCCATAGGGTAACACCACTTCATCCTCAAGTCAACGGCCTCAAAAAAAACACAATCAATTCCAACCATGAAATAGATTATCTCCTTGTACTTTTATACCATTTCCTTTGGTATCCTCATTATTTTTTTCATCTCTCTGTAGGATTTTGACCATTTTAAATAGTTCTCCATCTACCCATGTGATTTTATTTCTTTTGTAGGTATTTGATACTTTTCTACCAGTGGGTTCATTATTTTTCCAAGCTCTAGGGTGCATACCCAGAAACTTATGCACAATGTATATATACATAAGCATCAAAAGTTATCCAAATTTGAATGCCTTAGTTCTATCTCTCTTTATCTGTTTCACATTCTCCATGAACTTTTGTGCAAGAACTTTGCATAGGTTATACTTGACATTTTCTTTTACCATCTTATATGCTATCATTATAATACAAACATAAAATAAGCTAGGTCAGCTACTATAATGAAGCTTTTATCCAAGAATTGTCGCAACTAATCTAACATCTTGCTGGAAGATGTCAACTACTGTCATTGCCTGTTTATCCCATTTTGAGTGAGTTAGGGTTTCTACATGCTTCTTTGTGTTCTTCTCTACAATAGGAATGACTCCAGAGTTATCTATACCAGTAATGTCATAGATCAACTCACTACAAATCTTGACAGGCAGCTCACCAATTCAAATGAATTGGTCATACACTATACTCAACAAGATTTTAAACCATTCTTCTTTGTCAAACACATGCAATTCTATCATTTTCATTATGCTAAGATTCTCCAAATGAGAAAACTCATCCTTCCACTTTTTATCCTCTTCAATCATATCCTTCATTTCCTTGAAGATCTCAAAATCTCCTAAAGATTAATATTTTCAATGGATATAAGCCCTGATATCCCCTACATGAAGAACTCCATAGGGCATTTGCAAAAATGTGCCTTCTGAATCATCCTTGGTGGATTTGCAAGGATGTCTCTTAAAATTATATCTAGGTCTCTTAGCAACGTCAAATATCATCAATGTATCTATATTCACCTGTTTTAAAGTGATCTAAATACCTTTTGATTGTTGATTATATGAATTTCTCCTTCATCCTATCACTTAATGCTCTGGCTTCTATGATATTTTTACTAAAATCTCTATTCTTCTTTAACTCAGGTCTTCAAATGATGATTAGATGATTTCTTTTGTTTGTACTTATACTTTGTTGTGTAAATAAATGACAAAGTTTTGCATAAATTTATTTCTACAAATGATCTAGTCAACTAACAATCTAGTGATCACAAGATATAGACTATAAAGCTATGTGATCATAGATATATATATTTCATAACATTTATACATAATCTATCTAATCTCGCAAGAGCTTATTCCACATAATCAGGGGCTGGATAGATCTTTGATGTTTCTTTCCAATGCTCCCCCTAAGGTCATGCTTGGCCATCTAGGTTGATGTAGAAATGTTAGCATCAGGCGAAGACTTAGTACCATCTATTGAATCTCCCTCAACCTTTTCCTCACTTGGTTCCTTTACCTTCTATAGACACCTAAATCTGATTAAAATGTGTTAATCATATTTAGTGCCCTCCTAGAACATCATTGATTAAGTTATTACCCATTACATAGTTGATTTATCTTATCCCTATTCTTCTATTATTTTGAATGAATAATATCTATTCATTTAACTTAATTCATATTATATATTTTTTCTCCACTTGTGAATAGAATATTCAATTTTATTCAATTTAACCCCTAACCTAACCAATCTCAGCCACTTAACCCTAAGTTCTAAGTCAACCCAACCCCTTCACACATGCTAACCCTTCCTCATTAGCTAATTGATCCTAATCAGATAATTAACCCCTCCACTCATTCTCTCTCCTCTCATCACCATCTCCCTAATGACCCCTCTTAATCCCTAACCCTAATCTTAATCACTCCCTAATCTTTCACAATCCTAATCCCAAGATTAGGAAGTCAACCCCAATCCCAAAGTCAAACTTCTCAAGCCATCCTCATAAATGTCCATCCATAAGCATTTAATTCCCATCTATAAGCATTTAAGGTTCTTTAATGCTCTTACAACCCTCATTACTCACCCTATCCCTTAAAGTCTTCCCTCATCTCCTTGCACATTTCCCTAAATGGTCACATTCATCATCCTCTCACACCCTCTATTGTTGTGACACTTGTAACAATGAGAGGCATTTGGAGAAGCACAATCCTTGTGCTCTCTCCAAAATTCATTTGAGCAACTCTTTAGGTTTGCATCTGAACCCTCCATTTTCTCTCTATTTTCCTATATAATGAACCCCATTCCTTCACAAATTATCCCATCTTGTTATGCAGAATTATAATGTTGTTTTGAAGAGCATAGTCTTGAATCTTGGAGCATACATCATTAAGTACACATCATAATCAATGGACACATCCAAAGATCAAAAGGGAGCTTTAAACCAATTTTAGGGAGGTTTGCACTCCTTATGCTTTATTGTTTTTTAGGTTTTATTTTCATTCCAATCATGAGTGTAGTTCTGATTATTAGGTGTTGAGTACTATAATTATTATTGTATTCCTTTTTAAACACTAATTTCATTGCTCACATTTATGGCATGAGATATCAACAACTGGTTGTACACAGACCTCACACCTCCTGACAGTGGCCTCCTCAATCACTTTAAAGGCAAATATCCCTCTACCTACAAATTGGTCACTGAAAAATGGAACTATCAAGGAGGTAGACTAGGCCCCGAAGAACAAGGCATGCGATTTCCCATTAAGCCCTCTAAAATAAAAATACACATTAGTCTGGTCTTTGAACATAATACATCTAGCATTGGCCATAACATGACTGAGGGTACTAATGAAATCAGTCTAACTTATCACATTCCCTTGGGAAACATAGACAAATTCAAAGACATCCCAGAAGAGAAAATAGTGAGAGCTTATGATGATATTGATGATGAACTCTTCCTTGGTAATTTTGTCCTTTGCTAATTATCCCCCAATTTCATGGACCTTCCCCTCATCCATTTTGAACTCATAGACTAGGACCAACCAAGCATCATCCATATAGATGAGTTTGAAAGCACAACCACACTACTAAGATTCATGGGAGAAATAGATCAATAACCAGACTAGGGGTAGTCCTCTACACATGTATACAACTTGGACCCTGAGGCATACTTTGGGGGAGCAGAGGTATTGAACTGCAAAATTGAAAATCAAAAGAAAAAAAAAATCTCCTAGTGAAAACCCCTCTGGGGCACTATCTAATCAGAAAAAGATTAAAAAAATGGCGTATCTCCTGGTGAAAACCTTTCTAAGGCACCAAAATATGGAGATTCTCCTCTCCCTATTATCCATGATTATAGATCCATGCATTCATCCATCATCATTGAAGAAACCAAACCTATCATTCTGGGTATAGAAGAACAACCTTGACTCACTCACATTGCAGGATCATTAATAGAGGAAGAAGAAATGGCCTTCATATCTCTTCTTAGAGAATATCTCAACATATTTTCATGGTCCTACTCTCACATGCCTAGGTTGGACCCAGACCTCATGGTGCATCTCTTATCAGTGGATCCAAAAATCAAGCCAGTCAAACAAAAACTCTGTAAGATGCATCCTAAGGTAGAATTACTCATCAAAATAGAATTGGAGAAAACTTTACAAGATAAGATCATCAGAGAAATCAATTACTTGGATTGAATCTCCAATAGGGTGCCAGTCTCCAAGCCTGACAACTCAGTCAATATCTACACAGACTTTTGTGATCTCAACAAAGCATGTCCTAAGGATGATTTTCCATTACCCAATATCAACGTGATCATGGACCTCATAGCTAGACATGAGATGTTGTCTCTCATGGACAACTTTTTAGGATACAACCAGATTCACATCACAGAAGAAGATCAGCACAAGACAATGTTCACAACCCAATGGGTAACCTTCTGCTATAACATGATGTAATTTGGACTAAAGAATGCTAGAGCTACATTTAAGAGGTCCATGACTATTATCTATTGGAAAGTTGACTTCCTAAGGAAGCATGACTTACTTTGTGTTGTCAATCATGGCAACAAAGGCATACTAAGTTTTTGTCAAAGATAACTTAGAAGATAAAATGACTAAGTATAGAAAATAGGACAGACAGAGAGATACAGAGATCAACACATCATCACATGTATAAGAGATCACACCAGAACATGCATGCTTAGATATATATTCTATGGTATATAGATATATTTATGAGATCCAAACGCGCAGAGTATGGAACATCAGTACAGAAAATTTACAGATAGATTAGTAGACCTGCAGTCCAAGAAATAGAGCATTGAAGCCGACTACAGTTTTGATCAACGTGTATGATTTTATAATGTAATGGATAAGTGCCTTTAGTTATAAGATTGTAATAATGCAATTAATGTTATTGTAAACATGCTTAGGTTGACTTGTTCGGAATCATTGTATATTTTTGTTTTAGGGCTGACTAGTTATTTGTTTTGGGCCGCGCCCATTCGGATTTGAAGATATAAGTATGTAATGTAAAGATATGTTACAAGTGTTGATTATTGTGTAAGAAGAAGTTACAAAGGGACAACATAATGAAGGCAGAAGATGATATAGCTCTTTGAAGAAGTAAGAACATCCATGCATACATGGAACTGATCAGACAACACTGTCACTACAGCAGTTCATTTTTGATATAGTGCATATCAACATTCAGAGGGTTGTAACATTCATCTTATTGGACAGTGAGTCCTTTGATAGTGAGTCCACCACCCCTAACAGGGTTATTGTAAAAGACTCTTAATAGGTTTAGACCCCTAACCAGTTCATTGTACTCAATTTGTAAAGACCGCTTCTAACAGGGCAAAGGAACTTTAACAGGTTCATTATACCTAGTACAATATTTTGTGGGTACTAATCCCCACTAGAGTTTTCCTCTGATCAAGGTTCTTCATATTCAAATCATGTGTTATGTGTTCTTGTGTTAATATTCTTGAATTCATATTGGTTTTATGTTTAATTGGCTAAAATATAATAAGTAGATAAAAACTGATTCACCCCCCCCCCCCTCA
>MU223672.1:198013-212464 GCA_018584345.1 Thuja plicata
ACAAGTGATCTAGGACAAATGGTCAAAAATCTTAATGAAGAGAACAAATCTCTAAAAGATAAACTTGAAGATCTAGAGGAACAACTTACAGATAGCCAGAACACCATTGAAGACAAGATCAAAGAAAGCAATCAACTGGAAGAGGAACTTCTGTAGGCAAACAGGAAAGTCTTGGAATTGGAAAACATGAAGAATAAGTTGGAATCTGAATTAACAGAAGAAAAGGATAAGATTGATAAACTTCACACAAGTTCTGATTTGATTCAATCCCAGCTCAATGCATAAAGAAAAAAGGGGAACACTACTGGTCTAGGATTTAGTACAGCACAAAATGAAATCAAATTATCACAAGAGAAAGAAAAAACAATTGAAGAATCTTCAGAAACTAAGAAAGTTGAAGATAATATAGAGGTTATATCTGAACCACCTAGAAGAGAAATCAAGCAAGTTAACAGAACTTGTTATGCATGCAATAAACATGGGCATCTGGCAAGAGATTGCAAAGAGGTAAGACCTTTTCAAGGTTATTGTTACTCTTGTAATAAGTTTGGTCATAGGGATATACATTGTAGAACAAGTCATAAGAATCAACATCAGTAGAATCATAGAAGTATGAATCAAAACAATCAAAGAAACCAACTCTTGAGAAATTTGCAGAACATTACATGTCAGATATGAAACTACAATGGACACACAACAAAGCAATGCAACATGATGAGCAAGGACATTAGACCTCCTATCATTTGTCACACATGTGGAAAGGCTGGACATATCACAAGGTTTTGCAGAGCCAAAACTCAGAAACAAGATCTCAAAAAGTCTCTATTTGAAGAGAAAGGAGAAGTCACTTTTGTCAAAGCTAATGAAGATTCAAGCAAAATATGGGTTGAAGTTAAGAAGGACAAAAAAGTTGACAAAGTAGTTGATGCATCCTCAGTGGACGTACCCTCTACTTCTACCTGAATAGACCTTCTTGGTCTTAGGGGGAGCTATTCTAGCTCAAAACCCCTGTGCATTTGGTGTACTCACATCAGAGTATGCGCCTTTGGATTCATAGTTAAAAGCTCAGATTACAACTATGTGCATTCACGTAGTATCTAAAATACATTGGGATCAAAGTTTGAAAATCTCTATGCATGGTTGCAAGCATTAAATGTGGTAGATCATATAAAAAGAAGTTCGTAGTTGATCATTTTCACAATTACATTCGAGAGCATAGAAATTGAAGAGAATTAGAGCACTAAGAAATCAAAGCACAAAGGCATAAACAATTTGGCAGTTGGAACGAATGAATAATCAGTTTGAAACGGAGCCCTAGCTGTCGCGCCATTTTGGAATTTTGTGGAAACCCTACATAAGCAAACAACAAGTAAGTATGGTGACCCCAGTTGTGTTTGATGTAGTAGAGAGGAAGAGATTTATATTTAAGAAGCATCCATTCAAATCCATACTGGATGATGTGGAAGGGGCTTTCTCCAAAACCCCGCTTGGCGTTGTTCACGTGGAAGATATCCGTGTGTACATTTACTGTAAAAAGGAATCATTAGGAGATAATAGTATAGCTTCTCACATGGAATCAATGCTAAATAAAGACTTCACATTCAAAGATGAGTTCACATACTTACAAGATAACCCTATTGTCGAGTATTTGAATGCGCATGAGTTTGAAGAACTAGAATGGGTGAAAATTCTGTTAAGCAAAATTCATGATGATCTTTTCTGGATTGGAGATGTCCCATTTTGAATCACTACTAAACTAATCCATTAGTTAACCAGACTTCCAATGACTGGACCTATGCTTCCCACTGGCAAGGATGTCAAGAAACAAATTGAGAAAGTTTGTTTGTCTAAGAGTGACAGACGCAGAATGACAATTGACCCTATCAAGGAAGATGACATTAAACTCGTGACTATGATACTTGGATAAAAGTTTCACCATGCAAGCAGGTTGAATATTGTCTCTGTTGCAATAGTTCTTGTAGCTATTAGAATAGTAAAGGACAACACCCAATACAACCTATGTGAGATCTTGCATGGTTAATTGATTGACAACATTAGAATCATCAAGCATGACAGAAGCAAAACATTTAGGTTTGGATCTCTGATCATCTATTTATATCACCATATAGTTGGAAAGGTTGTAGACCTATATCTAGACAAAAGCAAACCTACAATGACTCAAATATCTCTTAAAGCCACAGTAGAAATTAGTGCAAGAGATAAAATGGATATGGACATAAAGATATTCAGGGTAAAAATGCAAAGCAGGTTAAGACTATTTGAGAAGATAGTTGAAAAATACAGAGATACAATATGCTTTATGGTAGAGATAGATTGCACATGCATGAAGGCTGTTGAGCCTAGAACTAAGTGGATTCATCCACTAGGGTATGACGTAGAAGACCATGTGCTAGAAGGATATGCGCAGGTCTTATTGTCAGCACCTAAAGACCCTAATGAACCTAGATGGGGCACCTATAGAGAAAAGATCAATGAAGTGGATATTGAACTAAAACTTGCTATTAACAAGAGGAAAGCATCCAGAATGACATCCAAAATTTTGAGAAAGCATGGAGTTACACAAGAAGATTTGGATAAGGAAAAAGAAGCCAAAATTGTACAAGTTAAAATTGAGAAAACTGTTGAAACTCAGAAGAAGAAGCAGAAGAAAAATGAGGAGAGTACCATTGTGCCTACCACAACCATTGATCTAGACACTTCTCCACCTTCTATACCTAGCAAGAAACCAAGAGGAAGGAAGCAAGCAGCTAAAAATAATCCATCCTAAGAGCTACTCAGAGCAAAGCTAAGAATATTCAAGCTCCTCCTGAGGTAGGCTTTAGACCCAATCTAAATATCTTAAAGAATAGGATTGTAAATGAAGGAAGATTGGATACACTTTCCAAAGTCTATGAAAAATATCAATAAATTGATAAGACTAAGATACATTCTATGGTCATATCTCATATGATCAAGTTTAAGAAATCAGTTCTTGAACTTAAGACAGTAATACCAGATCAATTATGGAACATATTGGAGATCATGAAAAGACATGCTATAGAAGAAGACATGAAGATTAGAGAAGGAACCTTGGATACTCTTATTCCTATTTGTTCACATGATGAGAAGGCTATTTTGTTAGATCTAGTAAAGCCTCGTCTCCATAGTAAGACAAGAACTCTACAAATCATGAACAAAGAATATGAGCAGGTTGGAAAGGAGACTAAAAAGGCATTTGCACAAGTATTTATGGATAGACATATGTATCCACCAATGACACCTACAGCAAAGGTCACCCCAGCTCCTCCAAAATAGGTTACAACTCCATAAATTCATATTTCACCTATGATAGGTCCATAGGATTCAACGCCCATAGTAACAATGACTTCTAAGACAGCTAAAGATACAAAAGATACTATAATAGTTGACAATGTCAAGATATCTATGACAACTTCTGATAATGATATGAATAAGGTTGATGAATCAATGAACACAAATGAAACATCTCTACAATAGAATGAAGTTCCTTCCATTGATTCAATAGAATTGGTTAAGGAGAAAGATACTCAAGGTAATGAGACATCAGTGAAGGAGATTCATGTCAAAAGTGAATGTGTTGACACAAGTCAGAATACTATTTTTCTCAACATCCACTCAACCATCTACATCATTGTTGTCAAGGTTAACTCCTGACTTAGCAAGTTTAGATGCATGGGGAGAAGAAGACCTTATCAAGATCAGCATCCTTGCAATGGAAAAGGCAAAAGAGAAATAGGTGATGAGGAACCCTCACTTTGTGGAATCAATAAAAATTCTAAATGAACTAGTTCCTGCTGATAAGAAAATTGCCAAAGTACAATCAGTTGAAGATGTAGACAACATCTTATCAAACTTCAAGTCACACTTCACTAGCTTAGTAGAATCTACTACTAAAATTGCAGAAGATGAATACAAAAAGGAGAGATTAAATGACTTGGTAAAGAAATTTACCTTAGATCTAAACTCCTTAAAGATTGGGTAGGCCATATTGAAGGAATTGGCAGAGAAAGGAAAGAAAATCATAGCAAACTGTATGGATAGAGTGAAGCTCACCTCTAAGCACACTAAAAAGATAACAGAAGCAAAAGAAATGGTGGAAAACATAAGAAAATTAGTTGAAAATTCCATGTAAGATATGAGCATATGCAACAATGTCTACCAAGGGCAGTTAGACAAAATTGAGAAAGCAAAACTGGAAATCAGAAAGATAAGGGTAAGGCAAACTCAGTTGAGGAATGCACTTGTGCCATCCCTAGCAGTTCTCAATGAGAACATCAAACAGATTGATAGCACAATACAGACATATAATCAAGGTCCTTTTATGGATCTGATGAAAATGGAAAAGTTGACATATGCCCTATGCATGCATCTTCAAACTATTGAAGCAATGAAAGTCTTTTGGTAGAAAGAGATTAAATCTCTTCAAGTTGTGTACCCAAAAGTCTATATAGAGTAAGTATGTTGAGGACTTACAATTTTTGCACACCTTTGTCATTAATGTCAAAGGTGGAGTAGTATAGAATGTGTATATGAGGAACAATATATATGTATATATCATTAAGTACTATGATATACAGTCATTTTTGTATGAAGTCATTTTGAGTAACTTAGCCACATTCCTTTGTTGCCATAAATGACAAAGGGGGAGATTGTTGGCAAGTTGACTTCCTAAGGAAGCATGACTTACTTTGTGTTGTCAATCATGGAAATAAAGTGATACTAAGTTTCTGTCAAAGATAACTTAGAAGATAAAATGACTAAGTACAGAAAATAGGATAGACAGAGAGATACATAGATCAGCACATCAGCGCACGTGTTAGAGATCACACCAGAACATGCATACTTAGATATATACTCTATGCTGTATATACATACTAGATCCAAACATGCAGAGTATAGAACAAAAATACAAAAAAGTTACAGATAGATTAGTAGACCTATATTCCAGGAAATAGAGCATGGAAGCCGACTACAGTTTTGATCAGCGTGTATGATTTTATAATGTAATGGCTAAGAACCTTTAGTTATAATATTTTAGTAATGTAATTAATGTTATTGTAACCACGCTTAGGCTGAATTGTTTGGAAGCATTGTATATTTTAGTTTTAGGGATGACTAGTTATTTGTTTTTGGTCGCGCCTATTCGGATTTCAAGATATAAGTATGTAATGTAAAGATATGTTACAAGCATTGATTATTGTGTAAGAAGAAGTTACAGAGGGATAGCATAATGAAGTTAGAAGATGATATAGCTCTTTAAAGAAGTAAGAGCATCCACACATACACAGAACTTATTAGACAACAGTGTCACTACAGCAGTTCATTTTTGATATAGTGCATATCAACATTCAGAGGGTTGTAGCCTTCATCTTATTGGAAAGTGAGTCCACCACCCCTAAAAAGGTTATTGTAAAAGAATATTAACAGGGTCAAACCCTTAACTAGGTCATTGTACTCAATTTGTAAAGACTGCTTCTAACAGGGCAAAGGAACTTTAACAGGTTCATTATACCTAGTACAATATTTTGTGGGTACTAATCCCCACCGGAGTTTTCCTCTAATCAAGGTTCTTCGTAATCAAATCATGTATTATGTTTTATTGTGTTAAGATTCTTGAATGCATATTGGTTTTATGTTTAATTGGATGAAATATAATAAGTAGATATAAACTGATTCACCCCCCCCTCTCAATGTTTCTAACATTATCTTCCATGACATGGTTCATAAAATACTTGAAGATTATGTGGATGACATATTGGATAAATCCAAAAAAAGAATAGATCACCTAAGTGACCTAGAGGTAGTATTTGATCATGTCCATCAGTATGGCCTAATGCTTAATCCCAAGAAATGTGTCTTTGGGTTCACATTAGGAAAGCTCCTTGGCTTCATTGTATCAAGGCGTGGCATCGAGATAGATCCTTAAAAATTCAAATCCATCATGGAAATGCCTCTACCAAGGACACTCAGATAGTTGCACAGTCTACAAGAAAATCTCCAATCAGTGTGTCATTTCATATCATAGCTTGCTAATAAGTGCCAACCTTTTATGCATGTCCTATAGAAAGATAGAAACTTCGAATGGGATCCTTTATTCCAAAGAAGTTTTGAAAAGATAAAGGGATACCTAGAAAATCCACCCATCTAAGTACTACCTACACCAGGTAAACCTCTCATCTTATACATATCTGCAAGAACAACAACACTAGGGGCACTTTTGGCTCAATTAGATGACAATAGAAAATAGCAAGCTATCTACTACATCAGCCACACTTTGGTAGGCTATGAGCTAAATTACACACCAATGGAAAAACCATGCTTGGCAGTAGTTTTTGCCACTCAAAAATTTTTCCATTACATGCTTAGTCATACTATTCAACTCATATCAAAAGTTGATCCACTCAAGTATCTGCTGTCAAAAACAACTCTCATAGGATGAATGGCTAAATGGGTAATGCTTCTAAGCAGGTTTTACATTTAGTAAATCAACATAAAGGCCATCAAATGGAAAGTCATAGCAGATCAGTTGGAAAAGACACCATTGGTCGATGCTTATCCCTTAGTCATGGAATTCCCTGATGAATATCTATGCATGGTAGAAGAACAACCAGCCTAGAATTTATTCTTTGATGGATCCTACACATCCCATTGTTCTAGGGTAGGTATACTATTCATCACCCCATAAGGTGACTATATCCCAAAATCATTCAAACTGGGATTCTCTGCACTAACAATATAGCAGAATATGACGCACTAGTTGCAGGACTCAGCACGACCATCCAATGGAACATTACCAACATTTAGGTCTTTGGCAACTCTCATCTCATCATCAAGCAAGTCTTAGATGAATTCCAAATAAAAGAGGATAAGATGCTACCTTACAAGGAAATGGTAAACAAATTGAAAGTGCATTTCCTCAATTTACAGATCACACAAGTACCACACTTGTAGAACAAATCTATCAATGCAATGGCTATAATCGGGTCCCTCCTAGAAATTCCACGCAACGCAACACAATATGAATTATTAGTTAAGAAACTTCATGTGTAGCATATGAGAGCGATGATGTCAATCGAGTCTTTGTGTTGGTTGTTCCTTAGTCCCCATGGCACCATGACATCCACGCTTATCTAAAAAATGGTATCATATCTCCTCACCTCACCAACACCCAATGCCAAAACCTCATTTGTAGAGCTTCCCGCTACAGTATTGTAGCCAACACTGTATATAGTTGAGGTTATCACAACATTCTCTCCAGATGTTTAGATGAAACTAAAGTTGCCCAAGCATTGTGAGAAGTGCATGCTAGAATCTACGGTGCCACATGAGTGGTATGGTCTTAGCTATGAATATTGTAAGAATCAGGTACTATTGGCCTACTATGGATCATGATGCTTGTCAATTTTTAAAGAAATGCTTAACTTGTCAGAAACATGCTAATCTGATACATGCTCTAGCACAAGAATTACATCCCATTGTGCCATCCTAGCCATTTCCATGTTGGGGTTTCAACCTCGTTGGTAAGATCACCCCCTATCCTTCAAGGGACATAAATACATCATCATGGCCACTAAGTACTTAACAAAATGGGTCCAACAAATCCCACTCACCCTTGTGACAAGCATCCAAATATCCATGTTTATCCTCTACCACATTGTTTGTTGCTTTGGCATCCCATCCACCATCTTCTTAGATCATGGAACACCATTTGAAAACCAACATGTAGACAATCTGTGTGAGCGCCTCCACATCCACCATTTCTACTCCAGTTCATATTTCTCCCAAGGTAACGACCAAGGTGAGGAAACCAACAAAACCATCCTCAAAATCCTAAAGAAGGTTGGCAATGATACTGGTCATGACTGGCATCTCCAAATCAACTATTCCCTTTGGGGCTATCACACTTCATATTTCACTCCTATAGGTACCAATCCATATTGCCTTGTCTATGGTGCTGAAGTCATCTTACCAATCAAGGCTGAACTATCATCACTCCAGGTATCTCTTAAAGACCTAATCACTGATGAAGACTATAGAGTAGCTAGACTCACACAGCTTAATTTTCTAGATGAAAAGTGTTAGCAAGCCTATGATCACTTAGTTGTATATCAGAATCAACTCAAGCAAAGAAATAATAAGAAAATCCACCCATGCCAGTTCCAGGTACGAGTTTTTATGCTCAAAGAAAATCAAAAAGTGGTTACTAATTGAGAAAACAGAGGTAAGTTTGAGGTCACATGGAAAGGTCCATACATCATCACTGCATGCTTCAGATTTGGGGCATATAATTTATCTACTCCTAAAGGATAACCCTTTAATGATCTTATCAATATTAATAATCTCAGGTGCTTCTATGCCTGATAGCTAGTTGTTCATTCATAGTTATCTAAAAAATCCATAAAAAGCATTAAAAAAGTCCTCAAAAAATCATTATCTTGGTGAAAATCTGGTAAACAGACACCTTGATGATAACAAACAAAGAAAAAAAAAATTGTCAAATGGTGAAAACTTGGCAAACATGTGCCTTGGACAAGTATACATGATGAAAACTTGGTAATCATGCATCACACATAGTGGACCATATCATTATCTATCAAAATCATGTTTCCCTCCATCTCCCTCATCGTGTCCATCTTAGTGTAATCATTTCCTGTATTCCATAGATGTTCCCTCATCACATGCACCAGTTTACATCAATCCTCCTATCCTACATCTTGAGATTTTGTACATCTCGTCATGTATATAATCGTCAGTCTTTGTTGTATATATTTTATCCTATCCTAATCCTTGAGCTTCCTATGTCTTCATTCTATATATATCTCGTTTGTGTTAGTCCAGTCTTGAGTCCGGTCCCAC
Source organism: Thuja plicata (assembly GCA_018584345.1). Classification (NCBI taxonomy): domain Eukaryota; kingdom Viridiplantae; phylum Streptophyta; class Pinopsida; order Cupressales; family Cupressaceae; genus Thuja; species Thuja plicata. Next base: position 206,909 of record MU223672.1, read on the forward strand.
TTCTGCATATCTCGCATCCTTGTTCGGTCTCCTTGCAGACAGTGATCTAGTTGCATTCTGAATCATTTGCTACAACAAAATCCTTTTAACAAAATGATTCTTCAGCAATTTGATCTCAGTACATCTTTTGGCCAATCAGATACACACTTGACATTCCCATGGAAATGGGTCCATGTAGGATGTATCCTTCCTCACGTTGACCTAAATCCAACCATCTTCATCAAAGTAGGTTCATGCAGGATGTATCCTTCCTCATGTCTGAACTAAATATAATCATCTCCATCAAAACCGTTCCTTGTAGGATGTGTCCTTCCTCTTGAATGACCTAAATCCAATCAGCATTCTATATCTTTTGATCTCTCTTGCAAAAGGCATCTTGTGGTTGAATTTTTGATCTTGAAATTTGATTTTTGTTCTTGATTATCATTCCTAATTCTTTTCAATTGTTCTCCTCCTCAAATTTTCCATGATTCTTTATATCATGGTATGCTGCGAATGGATGCACCTAGAATAAGGGAACTTGGTCTTTTTGTTTTCTTCTTGTGAGACAGTCGGATATGACCCTTGCATGTGTGTAATCCGTTTAGGTTGGCATGTTGCAATTGGGAAATTTTGTTTTCTTATGGGATTTTCCAAGATCATTTTGACCATGGTTCTTCCTGGGAGTCATGAGTGACGCTGGGGTAACCCCTGTGTGTTTTTTGTGTCAGTCCTCTGCAACACTAGTGATAAGGCCTCATGTTTCTAGTAACCTTGGCATGGTCTCTAGCATTTCTATTTCCAATTAAGTGCTTAAACTACATGGTGGTATTCCTTCTTGGAATACCCCTTCCTCAAGCTTCAATAAAATCCCCCCCATCGAATCCCTAGCAAAGCAATCCTATCCAAAAAACAACAATAATATCTTCCAATCAATCCCTGCAATGATCCTACTTGTACGTCATCCCTCCTAATCCTCTAAATATCATCCCTCATCCCTGATGCAAACTTGAATCCCACATCACCTACCATCCCCTTCTTCTTTTTCTTTCCCTTTCCTGTCACTCTTAGCCATCTTTTCAAGACATCTTCAGGGATTCACTATTCTTCCTGCCACCCTCTCGAGGGGCCATCACCTCTTAGTAATAACTGAGAGGGGGGGTGAATCAGTGGCTTCAAAAACTTATCTTTAAACTTAACCACCAATCAATAAATCTCAGATTATTAAGTCCCTACAAGATGCATGCCATGAAATACTAATAATGATTTAACTATCTGTCAGTTTTCCTTTTCTGACCTTGTTCTCCTTGATTAGTGATAACCAGTAAAAACTATTTATCGACACTCAGTAAATATGAAGATTATACCAATCAATCCAAAAATGCATATGTGAAATGTAAAATAGTAAAGTAATAAACCATACACACATAACACACAGATTTTAACGTGGAAACCCTATTAAGGGAAAATACCACTGGGACCGGTACCCCAAATTTTCACTCTTCTGAAGTGAGCCCTGTTAGGAGCCAACCCTGTTAAAGGTTACAAACACACTTTTAGGTGTGACCTTGTTAGAAAATTTTATACATAGAGGTTGTCACTTAGTATCAGGCATCTATTCGCTACCATCCTTGAATAAGCCTCCTTCTTAGACTGTCAATAGGATTTAGGAAAATCTTGCTACCATCCTTAAATCAACCTTCTTCTTATATTGTCAATAGGTATCTGGCAAGTCCAATGCTACTTTCATGAATCAAACTTTTTGGCACTCCTTGGGATGTATCTCAATATCTAGAACACTGTTAAGTCCTGGTATATTAAGAGACTTGATGCTTCAATGGTTAAACTAAAACACAATGACCTATTTCTAATGTAACTTGAAATCCAAATTTTCAAATCTATTTAAGTACATTACCTCTTTGATCAATGTATCAATTCAATTCTTTGTGCTGCACACTTTCTGCTTTGTGATGTTGTGCTTCACTATTCATCGGTGTCTACAGAATTTCTTATCTCTCCTTCAACTTGATTGATCAGGATTGTATGAAGTTATCCTTCATCAGTTTCTCTTCAGCATCCTCTTATTATTCATCCCCTTCATCCCCTTTTTGTGATTGCGGAAATGAATTAAGCTTGTCTCTTCTATAGACATGATATTCACCATTTCTTAATTCTTGATTTTTTATTCTTGGCATGAAAAACAATCTAGCCAATCTGATTTAAGCATAACTCCTGATTTATCTCATAGTTATCTTTATGCCAACTGTACAAATCTTCTTTAAATCAATCACTTAACTCTGGTTGAATAAAACAATGAAAACAACCAGTTAAGTCTATATTTAGCTCTTGCCAGCTAGATATTTTGTCATTTTATGAACTCTTTGTTCTGTTGGTCAACTCTGTAATTAGTTGTCGCTAACAACTACCAGTTCCATCGGTGTGACTCCAGTCACCTTTAGGATCTCCATCCGTCGGGCATCATCAAATTTTACTCGTCGGGCAACTCTGTTCTCAGCTCGTCGGTCATCTTGTGATTTTGCTTTGTTGGGAAACACTATCTTCTACTTGTTGGGTATCACTGTGACTTTGGTTCTTTGCCTTTACCGATGGTGTGCACTCCATTGGTGTTATCTGTTACTTAGTGAATACTTGACTTTTGTGCATTGTTGAAAGCATAATCTTTGTTCCATTGATTCTCTCAAGTATTTGGAATTATATACCTGACTGTACAGATGATATCAAGTTGACATTAATGACAATACAAACCATTAACTAATTTAATGTCTTGCATTATCTTCAACTTAACATTATCAAACATTTAATCAATTACATGTCATCAATCTCTCCCTTTGGCATCGATGGCAACAAACTTATATTATCACACTATACTATTTCTAATACAATATGAAATACAGTTGTTGAGATTCATCAAACTACCAATCTTTGTTTGATAACTGATAAAAATGTCTAACCTGCGATAAGCTCTATGTTAACTTAGATTTGATTCTTGCAACTCTCCTTGTTTCTTGTTCTGATGTGTTGCGTCCTTTCCTTGTGTCAATATCTCTCTTTTGACTGTTCTTCTTCTTTGATATTTTTGTTTGTTGTTAGAGACTCTCCCTTTGTATTAACTCCTTTATATAAACTCTCTCCCTATGGATATGATCTCTCCCTATTGGAGTAATTTGATAATGGATAATCTTTCTTCTTTTTCTGAAGACTCTGATAATATGGAAACTTTCTCTCCCTTTGACAACAATGCCAAACAAATATCTCATAGATATCTAACATTAATGTCAAGTGATCTTTTCTCTCCATCCATAATATATTCCTTGAATTTCCCTTATCCGTTAGCAATACAAAAATATGCTCTGATGCTCAATTCTAATATATACCTTTCTGTATATAGATGTAGATGTAGCTTTGAAGTTCATCTTTTTTCTTGCATCAACATGAATGATATTCTAATAATAAATAGGCTGATGCAGCCTTCAGTCTTTTACTGACACGTAGACAAGGGTTTGACCCTTAGTCTCTTTCTTAGGTACTCAAATGTATCCTTGGGTAGTGGCTTGGTGAAGATATCAACTAATTGTTCTTTTGATTGCACATACTCAAGTATCACTTCTTTTTCTTGAACTTGTTCTCTTAAATAATGATACTTGATTGCAATGTGTTTAGTCTTGGAAATGTATATTGCACTGGTTTTATCACAATAGATAATCACTGGTTCTGATATCTTCATATGCATAACTTCTAGCAACTATTTGATCCATGCAATATTTGAGCAGTTTCCAGCAGCAACAACATATTCTACTTCTACAGTAGACTGAGAGATGCATCCTTGCTTCTTGATAATCCATGTGACAAGTCTGTCACCCATAAAGAATGCTCCTCCAGTTGTGCTCTTCTAGTCATCAATATTTACAGCCCAATCAGCGTCGGTAAACACCTTAAGTTCAAATTTTCCTTCTCTTCTATACCATAAGCCAAATTTCTCAGTATTCTTTAGATATCTTAAAATTCCTTTTACAGTAGTCATATGTGATTCCCTGGGGTTAGCAAAAAATATAGCAACAATTCCTACTGCATGTGAAATATATGGTCTAGTGTGTACAACATACATGATTTTTCCAATCATTGATCTGTACAAAGTCTGATTTACCTATGTTGTCTTGTCATCCTTTGTTAACTTAGATCCAGTATCCATTGGTCTTCCAACTAGTTTGGAATCTTCCATCTAGAATATTTTCAGGACCTCTTTGATGTATTTGGAGTATGTAATGAAAATACCTTCACTTTATTGAATGATCTGTAGACCAAGAAAGAACTTGATCTCTCCAAACATAGACATCTCAAATTCTTTTCTCATCTCATCAGAAAATGATTTGTATAGTATATCATTGCCTCCAAATATGATGTCCTCAAGAAATATTTCAACAATCAAAGTGTTAGCATCAGTATCTTCTTTCAAATAAAGATTATTGTTTTCACTAGTCCTTATGAATCCAATACTTATTAGATAGGAATGAGTCATTCATACTAGGCTCTAGGAGCTTGTTTTAATCCATAAAAGACTTTGTGAAGTCTACATAGCATGTTCCTCTTGTCTGGATCTACAAACCCTTCTATTTGCTCAATGTATACCTCTCCTTCAAGTATTCCATTTAGGAATGCTGACTTGACATCTATTTGATATACTTTGAATCCTTTGTATGCAGCATAAGCAAGTAGTATTCTTACTCTTTCTATCCTAGAAATAGGTGAAAAGGTCTCTCCATATTTTATACCTTCTTCTTGTGCATACCCCTTGCATACTAGTCTTGCTTTATTTCTTGTGACTTCTCCATTCTCGTTCAGCTTATTCCTGAATATCCATTTTGTACCTATGAAATTCTTTTCATCTAGTCTTGGCACAAGTGGCCATGTTTTGTTTTTCTCAATCTGCTCAATCTCATCATTCATAGCACTTATCCATTCTTCATTATCTAGTGCAGCATTGACATATTTTGGCTCAAACTCACAAATTAAACAATTTGAGGTTAAAGACTTACTTCTTGTTCTTATACCACCTTTCTTATCTCCTATGATATGGATCTCTGGATGGTTCTTTCTTACATATCTTTCAAGTACAGGTACAACTCTTTTTGTATCAGCTTGATCATTATTTTTATTTTCATTTTGTTCTTCATTACCTTGCACATTATCTTGATTATTGTCCTGACTGTCAGTAACAACATTTTGACTGTTGGTTGTAACATTCTATTGTTCTGGGATTAAGCATTGTTGCTCAGGCAGAGTGTTGGGTTCTTCACAATATTCAAACTTGTTGTGGTCCTCTAGTTCTTTTGTGCTTTCCAGCTCATTCTTTTCTGCAAATTCGTCAATCTTTACATTTGCACTTTCAACTATTTTGTTAGAGGTCTTGATAAGACATTTAAAATCTTTGCTTTTGGTAGAATACCCTAGAAAAATACCTTCATCACTTTTGGTGTCAAGCTTTCCATTTCTATCATCCTTTAAGACATAACATTGACTACCAAAGATCTTGAAGTAACTTACATTGGGTGTTTTACC
>MU223672.1:267532-288116 GCA_018584345.1 Thuja plicata
AAGTGGTAGTTGTAAACCCTAGAGAATCTACCCTCCAACGTAAAGTATTCCATTATGGCTTTAATAACAGAGCCCCATACTTTATCAATATTATCAATTTTGACATAATCCTTCTTACCTTTAACCAATATTATGGCTAAAAATTGATAGTTATCTCAAGTGTATGCGTGCCTTATTTCTATATGAAATATATTTTTTGTTATTGGGATATTGTATATTAGTATTTTCAAAGTATCGTATACCCTCTAATCATTATCAATATATATTCACTAGGGTACAAGCACAACACTCAGTATCCCTAGGGTTCAAAAATTTAGTCTTGTTGTACCCTTCTACACACACATACCCCATTGCATTAGGAAAATGGCAACCCCCTATTTATTACTTGAGATTTTGAGTGAGTCTCCACCCTCCTTTTTTTTTTTAAATTTATCCAAATGGTATTAGTCCTAGGAAAGTCTCATGATGTGAGTTTAGTTACTTATTATGATAGGTATTATTTAAGTTCTCATAATAGCCTTGTCTTGCTATTTTTTTTTGGTATCTTGCTTGAATTGAGGATGTGTTTGATGATTTTGAATCTCTTGGAAATATAGTATACTATGCCCAATTAGTTAAATAAGTCAAATAAGACTAAAATAAGGGAAATTTTGATTACAAGTATATTTATTAGCTAAAGGAAAGGTTCTAAAGTTCTCACAAGCCTTCCCAACCTCCTAAAAATGAGAAAAATGATTTTTAAATATTATAATCCTTTAAAAAACAAAAAATAATATAAGTGTCATTATATAATAATTAAAATATATGGGTGTATGTGTCTAAATGTGACCTCTAAATCAGGCACAAACACAACATAGTCATTGCTCAATCATCAAATTGCAAAAATAACATGAATTGTCCATTCCACAATATTGATTGAATCGACCTGTTGCCTCCTATTTAGTTGGGGTTTTTAAATTACTCTCAGAACGAGAGCCAACAACCATGACCATTGCTAAAATGGAGGATTTGAAAGCATTGAAAACTAAAATTGAAACTATTATATATGAGAAATGCCATTACAATCTAAGAATGGAAATGCATATTTTAATCTAAGTTTCTTGAAAGAAAGAATGGAATTAAGCTATTTGATACATAAGAAAACTAAATTAAGATGCAAAGTGTCATTAATCTAGATGAGATTAAATTGATTATGCAATTAATGATTGAAAACATGAGAAAATTGGGACAAGAATTTGCTATAGTTTTGATACTCTAAAATTGCTCCTCCCAAATGAAGGAAAGAAGGTCCATAATATAGAAGAACTTGGAAAGAGGATGAAGAGTTTCTTGGAAAGAAATGACTGACTCTTCATCTCCATGGAGGAAGGTGAGACAAAATGAGGAATTATTCAATTAAAGAAATGAATTATTGCCACATGGGTGGCTTTTCACATGGAATTATGGAATCCTTTTGAGGATAATCCATTCAAATAACTAAATAATTATTTAATTCCTTTTGATGTGTATTAGCTAAAGGGGGTGGAATTAATTTCATTTAAAAGCACTTAGGACTTTAGAATTAAATTAATTAATCATAGGGATTTTTAGCTAATAAATCTTGAAAATTTAGGAATTAAATATTGTGTAAGATTTATGCAAATTTAGGTTTTCTGCATTTGAGACTAAGTCAATTAAAGACAATTAGGAAGGAGAATTTTCCTAGTACAATATGACTTTGAAGATGAGAAAATGCACCAAAATTGATTAGAATTTTAAGGTGCCAATTTTGGGGTATTACATTTTTCCCCTCTTTGAATTGATGTGTGAGTAGCGCATTGATTCAAAGAATAGTCTGATGTGAAGATGAAGATTTTGGAAGTCTAGGTTAGGTTGCCAAGACACTGATCAGATTCAGAATTAGAACCATCTTCAGAATGAAGTATGATTCTCTAAAGTCTAAGTTAGATTGCGAAGACAACGGTCCAAATACCACTTGAGAGAAGATCAAAATCAGGGTTAGATTGCCCCAATGTTCGCTGATAGCTGATGAAGATTTAGGACTATCTCCAGAATCAGGGTTAGATTCCCCCAATACAAAGGTTAGCCCTCTGAGATCTAGGTTAGGTTGCCTAGATAATGAAGCATGACTTTCAGGAATTAGGGTTAGATTGCCCCAATACCCAATGAGATTTCAAGAATCATCTCTAGAACAAAGCTTGATCCTTGAGGATCCGAGTTAGATTTCTCAGATACCTAGAAAGATAGATGAAAAGATGACAAGATGCAAGGCATCAGGATGCCCCTAGAGATTCAAGATCATGGAATGCCCAGTTTTGACCATCAGGTACAAAAACTAAATATGCCCCAAGTGATGAGATACCCCTAGCAATGGGGACTTTTGATTCAAATCAGACTGATTCAAGAATGGTGTGAAACGATTCAATGATGAAATCATCCTAGCCCCTTAGGAGCAAAATTGAAAGATGACACAATAGAAAGATGATTGATAGCAAATGATTGCAGATAGAAGCAAGATCAAAGATCCAAAGAAATCAGAGATAGATCAAGAGAAGGCAGAATTGATTTAGAGCAATCAGGAGGTCCTGTTGACTAGGTTTGACCATAGTTGAACAAGTTTGACCAAAATTGACTAGAGTTGACTTTGATGAAAATATTACAGAATCTGAGAAAATGATAACGAGAGATGATTCTAACAAGAAAGTGATGTCAGAAAGTCGACTGCACAAGTGTCAGAGCCCGTCAGTCCTAAAATTTCAAAATGTGATTTTGAGCTTCTTAGGAGTGTTAGATTTCAATTTTGATCATGAAAATGGATTCATAACAGTTGATTTAGCCTAGGGTGCAATTTTTGCAAAAAATGGAGCACTATTGAAAATTAGGTCAAAAGCTATATAAAGCCTGGAGGGGTCATTTTCAAATCATTATTCACTTTTGAATTGAGAGATGGTGAGGGCCCCAACTGATATTGATAGCATTCCCGTGCATACACATCGATTCGAGCACTCCTAACAACATGATCGGCCATTGGAGTATGACGCACCTATAAGTAATTAAAACACCATCCTATATTTCAAATTTTTATCGCTTTTTAGATCTTTTTAGCATGTTTTATAGCTTTTTAGTACAATCACATCAAGTTTCATGTGAGGGAATAGTTTCCTCACGCTGGCCAAGGTCACCCCTCGCACGATAAATTAGTTTCCTCACATGGGTCAGGGCTTCCTCGCACGACGTCCTTTCACAATCTCGCGTGAAGTGCACGTTGGTGCCGCACGAGATTTCATCGTCAGTGATGAAATCTCGCGTAAAGAGAGATCCTATCCTGTGTAAAATAGAAATCTCACATGAAAAAAGAGTTTCCTCACATGAGAATTGCTTAATGTCCAAAAAGCTGAATCTTTTATGTCGCAGAGTCAGCCAATTAGAATGCCTTAGAACTGTGTTTAGGATAGATCCATAGCTGCATTTGTTGTCATTGCTTTGAAAAACCATCATGTTGAGATATTGATCAAATGTCATTGCTTGCTTTTCAGGTTGACTTCCCTGATATTGTGTTCCGGTCTCACCACCCTATCATGGGTGAGCTACTGCGGAGATTGACAGATGCTGATGGTGCCTATCTCGATGGGCTAGGATTATCATATCTTCATGATGTACCTAATATTCAGGTAAATCATAGTCTATTAGGTGCACTAGTCAAGCATTTCCATTCAGAGATGAACATTTTTCATTTTTTGCATGGGGAGATGATAGTCACTCCTGAGGACATCTACAGGATCCTGAGATTACCATTTCATGGGACTCATGTGGAGTATGATACCCAGCTGAGAGTAGGCACACTGGCACTAAGAGTGATCTTCTAGGATGATTTGGTGATGGGTCGAGCCATCTCTTGCAAGGATCTGACGAGTAGGTATGGTGTAGATCATACATTGGCAGTTGTCTTGGCATTGTTCTTGAGTTATTACCCGGTACCGAATCGAGGTCAGCATGGATTATAGTACAGTTAGGGAGTTATGCTACAATGGATGTTAGCTAGTCCAGCAGTGAGATATGGATGGGGTGAGTGCATGTTTGCATAGATGTACCACAAGATGCATGAGATAGTGTATCGAGGCACACATACCATGGTGCTAGGAGTCATCATTCTACAGATCTGGGCTTGGGAGCACCTTCTCGTATTTTGGCCAATTTTTCATGATACTCGGCAACCCTTAGAGCCATATTTTATAGATATGCAGGTCCTATGACTCAACCAGTGGTAGGTAAGACAGATTAGTGGTGAGCACAGCTAGATGATATGGCAGCAGTTATATGGCGGCCATGGATAGCCATAGAGGTTTGGGATGATGCATGACACAAGCTGCCACATATGTTCTACTCACATACTTTGATCAGGTGCACTATCAGTGTTATTAAGCACTTTCTACTAACATGGGTCCTACGGTAGTTTGGGAGACCGCAGGATGTCTCCCAGGAGTACTGTACCTATGCCCAATTTGTCGATGAGACGAAGAAGGGCTGGCAGTGGCAGTTAGACCGAGGCAGGAGCATGATAAATGCTAGGGTACCACCAGCTAGGTGGGATTATTTGGCAGGGGTGATGAATGCAGGGATGATGCCTGCATACAGGGATCACATTTTAGCGCACCCCTTCCTAAGATTTATAGATCCTATTGACATGGGCCACATGTACAGTAGGTGGTACAGCAGCCACCACCACATCAGGTACCACCATAGCATGTACCACCACAACATGTACCACCTCAGTAGAGAGTACAACCGAGGACTGGGCTGAGTCCCCTTCCTTCTAGACCTATGGGATCAGACGTAGGTGCAGGGAGTAGTGGTACTCAGGAGAGGTCCACTGAGCAGGGGCAAGATACTGTTATGGCCGATACTATTATGGCCAAACCACTTGCAGGAGGATAGGAAGTGTAGTTACAGGAGGCTCTTAGGAGGAGTCGGGAGAGAGCGAGGCAGGTATAGAGGGAGCGAGATGACTTCCACACATAGGTGGTCATCCAGGAGACCCGAGTGGTTGAGCGGGATCGAGAGATTCAAGGTTTATAGGAGGCACTAGCTAGAGCGTAGATAGAGGTGAGATATGAGGCTACTCAGTCAACCTATTAATATGTCGCATACACGATCGCAATTCCTGAGGCAGTGGACCAGGTTCCACCATTTTCAGAGTATGCTGGAGCACGGGCTGCTCCACAGGCACCACTACAGTCACCTCCTCAGCAACAGGCCATGCCACCTCCTCCACCTCCTCTAGGTGGGAGTGGCTAGATGAGATATATTGATATACATCGTACCACCATTTGGATATACTATGATCGAGTAGAACCCTTTGTACATTTGACCGATTGATATATATGTGAGCTCAATTTTGGCATCATTGTACTTGTTTATATATTTCTTTAAATTTGTATGTCTTGTGAGATGTTTCCTATATGATTTAGATGTATGGATTAGAAATGTATGCCATGGATGAATATGCAAATTTTAATGCACATGTTTTATTAATGTAAGAATGAATATAATGCAATGATAGATGTTAGATAGATAAATGCTATGTATGATTTGATTTATGCTTATAATGGATGCACATGTTTATGGATATGTAAATGCAAATGAATGTATGGAAATGAAATGGTACTAATCATCTCATGCAGTATATCACAATATACGATAGGTACTAACCAAGAGAATATGAATGAAGATTGAGAGCAAGGACCGGATGCTTGTGCAGTCAAGAGGAATCTAGGACAAAAGATGAGGACCTTCAAAGAATGAGAATATAATGAAGAGAGCACCAAAACAATCATGATGCAAGCTTAAAATGAGAATGCAAGCCTACTAAATGCAACCCTAGGACTTGGTTGTTGGACTCATCGCATAATTTTCATCATCGAGTATTTTGGAACATCGGAGTTAATACTATCCTTACTGGTGCCACTGCGACCATGAGGATGTGGTTATGACTTTCATCAGATAAAATGTAGGAAATGAACATAAGCACCAGGGCACAAAAGCCAAGATGACCTGAACATTGTTTCCAGTTTGATATAGTAAGAGTACACAAGTAAACAAATAGAGCAATAATAGTCAAGGAGATAGTTCTAACCTCCCCTTGGCATACAAATAAACAAGATTGAGGGATGTGAGGCTTTTCAACCTTAATGTAGAAGCTCTTATCACATACACCCTATTTATTTGACACTGTCAAATCATCGAAACCACACCAAAAAGCAGTACACAAAGCAAAATATCAATGAAATTCATGAGAATAGACAGCATACAAAAAGAGATTCAATCATAATTCAGCATGTTTCAAAGTTTATGAATGTGCATGTGTTTAGGGTGTTGAAAAACACCGTTGTGCTTGTGAATGAATTGTGTTTGATTGCTATCGAGAGATTTTTATGTTGCAATGTCTGATGTGTGTTGAAAAACCCAAATTTGTCCAAAGAGAGTGTTGAAAAACACTATTTGATTGGGGTGTTGAGAAACACCAGTTTGTGCCAGTAAATAGTTATCCTTTAGAATTGACAAGATTACTAACTCGAGTGTAAACTGAAGATGCGATCAAAGTGGGGAGCCATGCCCCCAAGTACTGAACGGATTGATGTCAAATATGCAAATAGTGATTTGATATGAGAAACCTCAATAGTACAATGATAGTAGGCAGACACAGTGAGAATCACTAGTGACTGACGCAAGAAAGATTCTCAAATATAAAGATCGATGTGAGATCTAGGCATTAGTAGGTAGACTCAGTGAGAACCACTAGTGACTGATGCGAAGAGGAGAGAGACTCCAAAATATAGGACAATGCCCCCTAGACTAGGAAGATGCCCTTTAGTGTGACCAGTTTCAATCTATGTGAAGTCGAGAAAAATCTCAAAAATGACTGAGAGCAAATGCATGAGCGAGCAAACTAAAGCAAGAAAGCAGGAGAGCAAATTGCAAGAAAGCCAATGGATGCCACAATTGATAGAGCATTGCAGGAAAAGAGGTGCCTATTTACCAGGTTTTCACCATCTTGGCATAAATTCTATTTTTACGACCATGGCGCTTGTTTACCAGGTTTTCATCAATGACACATTTTTCTCTTTTTCTCTTTTTTTCAATTTTTTTGTACTTTTTCTTTATTTATTTTATTATTTATTTTTATTTATTTTTATTTATTTTTTGGTATTATCAAGGCACCTATTTACCAAGTTTCCACCAAGATAATAGATACATTAAAGCACCTGTTTGCTAGGTTTTCACTAAGATGATCATTTTTTTAGGACATTTTGCAATTTTTAGGATTTTCTCATAATAGAGTATGTACATAAGCATTCAGAAGACATCTCAACTGTATAACTTCTTCAAATGAAGAGCATTGATAGGCTCTTTGAGTTGTTCCCCCTCTATGGTAGAGAGTTGGTAAGCGCTAGACCTAAATAATGCAGTGATAACATATGGACCAAGCTAGTTCGATTCAAATTTTCCTTTCTAGACCCGCTGTTGTTCATTCTCAGGGTTCTCTCTCAAGATGAGATCACCCATTTGGAATTCTCTTGGTCTGACCTTCTTCTTGTAGCTTTTATATATTATCTTCTGATATGCTCGGAGATGATCGAATGCCACTTTTTGACTTTCATCTAGTAGTTCAATCTCTTGAAGCTGAGATATTCTAATATCATCATCAGTAATGAGGCCCTTCAGAGAGACTCGCAAGGTAGGAATCTCAACCTTAATAGGAAGTACTGCATCAGCACCATAAACTAGAGCAAAGGGTGTGGCCCCTATTGGTGTCTATATACTAGTGTGGTAAGCCCATAAAGCCAGATTAATCTAGAGATGCTAGTCTCATCCAGATTTGTGTACTATGTGATGTAAGGTCTTGAGAATAGTCTTATTTGAAGTTTCTGCCTGTCCATTACCCTAGGGATAATAGATAGAAGACCAGTGCTAATAATTCTGAACTTAGTGCATAATTTTTTTAGATCCTTGTTCTTGAAATGCCCCCAATGTCTAGCAAGGTGTAGGACATTGCAGATGGATTAGAAAGATGATGTATGAGACGAATAGCCAATGATGGATGAAGAGGGTGAATGCGACCCTCAAGGAAACTCTCTGCAAGATTACTCAAGCTAGGGAAATAATAATATAGAAATGTAGGCTCATGGAGCCATGTTGTATAGCATTTAGGGTAATGACCGGATCTCATGAAAAGCATGTGGTCCAAAAGAGTGGACATGTCAAGAGACTTATGAGAAACAATTTTCCATTTTTGTCATTCTTCATTTTGATCAAGACCAAGTGGTCAATTAGATAGGATAGAGCTATGATCAAGATAAAGGTTGATGGAGGTATAAGTGAATGTTTTGGGATTATGACACAAATGCACAGAGATAGGAAGATAGGCTTGGGATAAGAAAGATCATGATAGGGTATCATGGATGAGAGCTAGTGAATAGGCTGATGGAAAGTATAACAAATGTGAGGATACATAGTGTTCATGGATAGGCTCAAGCTTGTCAAGATTTGCAGAAGGAACATGGATGTTCATGAGCTAGCTATATGTAAGATATGATAGATAGGATGAAATGGAAGGAACTTTCCCCCAAGTGAAGAGTGCAAGTAGGAGGAATTATGCATGACACCTATTTGCCAGGTTTTCATCATGGTACTTATCCAAGGTGCCACAAGAAGTGGTTTTCACCATAGGATGGATTGATTTATCTTTACTTTTGCTACCAAGGTTCCTGTTTACCAGGTTTTCACCAAGGCACCTTTTTTTTGTACTTTTGACTTTGATGGAGGAACTTAAGCTTTGTGCTCTTTAGATAGTGCTCCTTTGAAGGATGTGTTATGATGGGCCAAGGTTACCGAAAGTATGCTCTAAGATGTTGATAGGGTTATGGTAGGGAAGATTGATATGGAGGATAAAGGAGATGGTAGCCAAGGATTTATGCAATGGATTGGATGTAGGGACCCAATATGGAAGGGTAGTAGGTAGATGTAGGACGTTGGGAGTCTTGTGTAGGAATAGATGGAAACATTGGCAAGATCAACATCGACACACATCTTCAAGGATGGTGGAGTGATAGAGGAAAAGTGTGTGAAATGGATTTAGGTTTTGATATGGATCTTGGTATACGAGAACCCAAGATGGATAAAAAAGAGGGTTAAGTATTCAAGGTAATAGATTTTGGGACATGAGGACCCAAAATAGAGTTAGAAGATGGGAGATGTTTAGATGGAGTTGAAGTGGAAGAATTTGGAAGCTTGGATGTCAACTCTAAATTTTCCTTTTTGTGCAAGTCTTTTGAGAGAGACTTGGGAATCCACATAACTTTTGCTTTTCTTTTTGTATCCAAGTCCTTTAGAAGAGACTTGGGAATCCACATAGCTGTTGATTTTCCATTTATATCATATGATTTAGAACACAATTTTTCCATAATGGATTTAGGAACCCATATTTTCTTTGATATTATGTTCTTCTTTGTGGACCTTTGTGGTCTCTTGAATGTTTCATTCTTCTTTGTATTCACATGTTGATTAGATGGGACATAGTGATCTTCATATGTAAGTGGATTCTTGTATTTCTGATTTTTTCGTTGCACATCCAAATTGTTTCCAAAAGACTTGGGAATTATGGATGAATAGGGCTGATATGGCTGGTTTATATGGATTGGTTGATAGGGATATTTCAAGGACATATGTCTTTTTTGATCTTGATAGGGGATAGGGTAAGTGGATGAAAATATAGTATTGATAGGCATGGTAGATGTAGGGACATAAGGAACCAATATAGATGGAAGGTTTGATGGTCTCATGAGCTTTGGGATGTAGGGACCAAGGATGGATTTGGAAGATGGAGAAGACTGATGCTTACATTTAAATGGAGGGATATAACATGTGGAGGGGATACCAACATCTTTAGAGTGAGCTGCATGACCAAGGATCTTCTCTTTTGAATTCACCTTGATATCAATAGGTGCATGAGTACCTTTGATAGGAGCAGCTACAGCTTCAGGGGATTTATTTTTCTGCAAGGGGTTTGGAGGAACGATGTTTTCTTGAGGTGGATATGGAGGAGCATGACAAGGATATGAAGGGATACTTTGATCTTGACAAGGATCTTTAGATGGTGTAAAAAGGATACCTTTCTCTTTCTTTTCAATAGGTTCATTAGAGATGGTGGAAAGGATATCTTGATCTTGCTTGGGAGATGGAGAAGATATAGGAGATGTAAGAGTTTCATCTAGAAAGAAATGGAAGGGGATGATAAAATCATCATGAGCTCCTGAGATGTGTGACATTGGTCAACTATTGGATAAGGATGGATGGTGTCTTGATCTTGATCATTTCTGATATTTGTTTCTTCGCACATTGGATTGTCTTGTTGACATGGAGCCACTTCTAAGGACGAGGTAGGATTGTTGTATTGCATGAAGGATTCTTGACACATTGATGGAGAATCCTTTGGAAGAGGCATGATAAGTGTTGAAGCACATGGGAGCTTTAGGTTTATGATCTTTGAAGCCTGAGAAAGGCTTGCATCTGTATGCTGATTAGCTTGGATCTCTTTTAGAGGTAGTCCTTGAGAGTAGACATAGTCGTCATTAAGCTTAGTTCTTGACAAAGATGATGAAGCTTTAGGAGATGGAGGAATGGTGGAAGAAGTAGATGTGGTATGGGAACCGTTGCTAGACATGGATTCCTGATATTGATCCTTCTTGAGATTAGTATCTTCACTAGATGATTCATTAGGATTTTCCACTTTGATTATGCCATCATCTATGAGATCTTGGATTTTATGTTTCAACTCCATGCAATATGAAGTTTTATGCTTGTTATGTCGATGATATGCACAATAGTCACTCAAGAAGTTGAATCCACATGATGTGGATGGAGGCAATGTGATAAGATTATGCTTAAGAAGTTCCTCCAATGCTAATTGATAAGATTATCCCAAAGGACTAAAGATTCTCTCTAAAGGATAAATAGATGCTTCTTGACTTGCAATATCCTTCTTTTGTGGATAGAAGAGAATTTCATCTAATTCTGTCATAGTTTCCTCTACATGCTCTTGATCAAAGATAGGATAGTCATAAAATTGGTCTTGATCAAAGTTGGGATTGTCATAAAATTGTTCTTGATCAAAGATGGGATTGTCATACCAAGATTTATCCATGTTGGAAGAAAGTGGAGAGATGTGAGAATCATGATCAAATAGAAAAGGACAAGTTGATCTTAAGGAGGATTCATCAAATAAAATATTCTTTTCCTTCTTTAATCGTTGGAGTTCAGATTCCAAAGTTTGAAGTTGTTTTAATAAAGTTGCCCTAAGAATCTCTTCTTTGCTTTTAGACATTTTAAGATTGTCTTGATGTGCTTGCTAAGAAGATTGAAGAGAAGGTATGATGAATCAATTGATTGACTGACAGGTGTTGAAGTGATATCTAAAGTGCTGACTAAGTCCAAGACTAAAGGACAAAGGAGATAATGTCCAACTGAGATAGATATAGCAATGACTCTGATATTGAGTCAAGGTTGATGGACCTACTTTCGCAACTCAGGACAATTAGTTTTAGACTGCAGACGATAGGGAAACATGCAATTAGATCTCAGACAAAAATTAGATCAGGCAAAAAACTCATCATTCAACAAGAAATAGATCGTTGTTTAGGGACACTAGGGTATAAATTCGTGCGAGAAAGTGCCAGCTCGCATGAGGAAACATTTAACTGTGTGTGAGACAATGAAAAATCACGTGAGGAAATGCTTAGATTTTGGAATATCACACAAGAAAACTCCAGGTTTCGATAGATCAACTCAATTTTTGAGAAAAAAATCAGATTTTGAGACACAGTCAAGACTATTCTCTAACAAAATTTCCAGTTTTAGGGTAGTTTTATGATAGTTCAGATCAGTAATCTCAGTTTGAATGTGACAAGCAATCGTTAACAAGCACAAAGTTTTGATCAAGGAATAGTGATGCAAGAAGTAGTCGCAAACAGTTCTACCAAGGACAAGGCAACTTGGCAGAATCATGGGAGTCTTTGTTTAATCATGATTGGACAATTGAAGACTCGAAACAAATACTTAGTTATCCCTACAAAAAAATGGTAGAGAAGACAAAATTTGTGCCTCACTGTCTTATGCGTATGTGTGCACCTCACACAACAGTGTCACCCCCGAGAGAGCGCCCATATTTTTTGGTGTTTCCAAGGACTCAGTAATATATGTTCAAAGGTTACCCTTAAAGTAGGGGCTAGCATCATATACCTCCTCAAGCATCTAGGTGCACACCTATGTTGAGAATCTAGGGAAGAGATTCTTCCCCCTCCCTATGCACAGATTATGTCTTCTTTCGTAGGTGATCAGGGTAGGCATCTAACTAAGAAATATTTTAGTGGAATTCCATTCACAATAAACTTTGGTTTCCCTAATACAGGGCTGGGGCCTCACAGCCACACCAATACTTGAAATTCATACACCTCCGCAAGCAAGGCTGGGAGCGGCTCCACTCAGTGCAACAAACAAGGCTTTCTCAAGATGATAGTCAGAATCATGAGAAAAAAGTTACCATGGATTTGGAGTCTTTGGACTCAACAAAGTAGACTTTATTATAGTGGGGTGGAATCACCGATGATAGGTGTGTACTCACTTGGGTCATTCCCGAAGGTTCAACTTCTGGCAGGCCCTCTAAAGGTGACAAAAAGCTTGGCTTGGATTCGAGGGTCAGATTTTTTGATTCTCTCAAAGAGAGAAGAGAATACTTCTCTACCTATTCACCTTACCCAAACATGCAAGACATATTCATTACCAAGATAACTCTCCTCCAACCAATTCACAAGCCTTTGGGTCTCTAATTCTGTCAAAGAGAGAAGAGCATAATCCCCTAATAAGTGAACATAATAAAGGTTCGTTAACTTTCCTTGCTTCCCTAGGTCTCCATCATGCTAGCAACATCTGGGTCTCAGATTCATCCATGGGCATCACTTCCATGTAATGAAGAGCCTATTCCCCTATTTTTCTATCAAGATTCCTAAGAAATTTTAACAAGGCCCTATTTATACTATGTGATGAAAGAAATAAACAAGCACAATGTTTTTTGTTTATAATCTTCGACAACCATCCTGCAAGAAAACCATTAGCAAGTTTATATCTTTGTCAAGCGACCTGCAGCCCACTGTTATGCTATCAGAAGAATTAGAAAGATAAAAAATAGCAGCATGTTAGAATGGTCAGAAAAAATAGAAATAGTACTTGCAAAACAGTAAAATTTATAAAAAAACTGGCCCTGAGTCTTGTGTGAGGAAGTACAAGGCTTCCCGTGAGGACTTGCAAAGCTTCATGTGAGGAACTGCAAAACTTCGCGCGGCCTGCTCAAAATTCTCGCACGAGAATCTGTACACAGAGAAGTATGGCCGTACGACAAAGTACAAAATTTTGTCAGAAATTTTTTTGAGAGTGAGGTCAGAAATCAATTTTCTGCCCCTCAGTGGGCGCCAAAATGTATGTGTCTGAATGTGAGCTCTAAATCAAGCACAAACACAACATAGTCATTGCTCAATCATTGAATTGCGAAAATGAACATGAATTGTCCATTCCACAATATTGATTGAATTGACCTGTTGCCTCCTATTTAGTTGGGGTTTTTAAATTACTCTCAGAATGAGAGCCAACAACCATGACCATTGCTAAAATGGAGGATTTGAAAGCATTGATAACTGAAATTGAAACTATTCTATATGAGAAATGCCATTACAATCTAAGAATGGAAATGCATATTTTAATCTAAGAAGCTTGAAAGAAAGAATGGAATTAAGATATTTGATACATAAGAAAACTAAATTAAGATGCAAAGTGCCATTACTCTAGATGAGATTAAACTAATTATGTAATAAATGATTGAAAACATGAGAAAATTGAGACAAGAATTTGCTATAGTTTCGATACTCTAAAATTGCTCCTCCCAAATGAATGAAAGAAGGTCCATAATATAGAAGAACTTGGAAAGAGGATGAAGAGTTTCTTGGAAAGAAACAGCTAACTCTTTATCTCCATGGAGGAAGGTGAGACAAAATGAGGAATTATTCAATTAAAGAAATGAATTTTTTTCCACATGGGTGCCTTTTCACATGAAATTATGGAATTCTTTTGAGGATAATCTATTCAAATAACTAAATAATTATTTAATTCCTTTTGATGTGTATTAGCTAAAGGGGGAGGAATTAATTTAATTTAAAAGCACTTAGGACTTTAGAATTAAATTAATTAATCATAGGGATTTTTAGCTAATAAATCTTGAAAATTTAGGAATTAAATATAGTGTAAGATTTATGCAAATTTAGGTTTTCTTCATTTGAGACTAATTCAATTAAAGACAATTAGGAAGGATAATTTGCCTAGTACAATAGGACTTTGATGATGATAAAATGCATCAAAATTGATTAGAATTATAAGGTGCCAATTTTGGGGTATTACAATGGGCTAAGGTTTACACAACTTTGGCTTAATCTTAACCATTTTATCTTCATCTTCATGTTAGTGTAAACATCATTTACACGCTAAGATTACTTAGGCTTAGTTGGCATACATTTACACATCATAAAGTAACATTTGTAAATAGTCATTCAATATTGTCATGGATGAGATAAAGTTAGTTATCCTAGGTGGCATTATAGAATATTTTTGATAGCTCATTATTTAATCTTTACTTTAAGAATTTATTATTTTACCTCATGCATTTAATATTTGTAGCAGGGGTGGTAATAGCTACCTCATCGCCTTTGCATGTGTAAGAAAGGCATATGTACATTGTATGATTTTTGAATCTAAATGTCAATACACTTATTCACAATGGTGAAATAGCATTTTTGAAGGCTGCTTCTCTATGCATCGTGAAGGTTTCTTTTCTTTGCAGGGTTTTAGATTGAATGCTTCGATACTGTGTCAAAGCGGTCAATTTTGCATCCCTTTCCTAGCTAAGATTTTTCACTGATTTATTTTTGAGGTCCTATGTGGTTGGGAAATAACTCTTAGACACAGCCTTTTTGTTTTTTAGTTTTTTGTTGGTGGTAGCACCCAACAAACCACACTCTTTATCATTATGGGTCTTGTTGCAATTGTTTAGATACCATTACCCCATCAAAGATAACTGATCTGAGATACTTCATCATGGGATAAATTATGTGTATTTTCCACATTGGTAGATAAATGCAATTTGTTTTTCAGTTTTTTTCATTAACTCAACATTTTTCTACAGGAAATAAAAAATGATACAACATTCGTGTATTTTTCCTATCAGTAAGATAATTGACTCTTAGTGGGAGTCCTTCTCGGGTCTTTCCAATAAGACAATGCACTCACATTGGTGTGAGATCCTTGGGGTATCTCTGATGAGAATGTAGGTTGGGGAGGCATTTTTGGTCAGAGGCAAGTCTCTATAGGTCAATCTGATGATCCTCATTATAGAGACAGGTTCATATCGATGAGATGTGCATCAGGGTCGCTCATTTGTTTCTTTTGGTTGGGATGACATTTTGACCTTGGTGAGATGTTTTATTTGGTCTCTCTAATATGTTTTGAGGCCCAATACTTGATATATTTTCTACATCAACATTTTTTATTAACGACCCAGATTTAAACTTTCAACAACTGTGATATGGCCGAGGACTAAGAATTCATTGCCTAGCTGGTACCAAGAACTTCTTTAAAGACCTATCAACTCTAGATAGCCCCAAAACTATTATTAGGTATCTTCATATTCTGTTCATTTCTTCCCCATGCCTATTTATCATCTAGAAGTGTCATTCTTTTTGGCAAAGGCACAATCGACACCATATCTTATATCAAGGCATGAGTTTTCTCCTTTATGTGTATGGGTGCATTAATTTGGATTTTTCCTATCACTTCATGGATCCATAAGTACATGTAGAAATAAGATTTAATATGACTTGTGAGATGTTTCCCTTCTGTAACCTAACTTTAGTCTAGTTGGGTTTTGATCTCAAATGAAAAATCTTAGTTATGCTTGTACTATAAAGGTGATTTTTGTACATTTTTTTTTGGAGTTTGTTCTCCTCTGGCTCCTTTATATTAACTATACTTGTAATTTTTCCTTGTTTTGCATGAATATAAATCCATATTTTTACCTTTTTGATGAAAGGAGGTTTAGTAAGAGGGGCCCAGGGCACTCCCATTACCAAACCAGCTTGTAGATAGAATAATGCGGAAGCAACAACACACAGAGTGAGAGAAAGAACAATGGATATCTTATATTTCATTAATTGATCAAACTCATTACATGGCGGGCTATAAGGCTTTCCCAGTTTCGGCCATATACATTCAATGAATTACATAGTTATCTTCATACATGCAAGGTCACAAACCTGCCTTTCCTTATCTCAATAGTTAATCTTCTATCAATTCTACTATCTTCCAAAAACTACCTACTTAAACTAAGAACAGAGAAACAAATATATACAAGAGTCCACCAAAGAGGTCAAGGCTCAAATCCCCAAGAGAGACCTAGATTTAGGTCCACATAGATCTCAATGAGGGACCCCACATTAATTATGCCACAAAAATTAAATGTAGAAGTCGGCGAGATCAGGATAAACAACTTGGGAAGAGAAACACTGAGCAACAACTACTCGGTAAGATGATACTTGAGAAATAGGAATGACTCGGTGAGAATATAACCAAGTGAAAAAAAACCAACTTGGTGAAAGCATAACCGAGCAACAAAACCAACACACCCTGAGACCCATCGGTAAAGCAAGACAGAAAGAGTACCCGAGAAAGAGGGTAATTGAGCCCTTCACCGAGCAGCCTCCAAACAAGATAAAGAACAAAAGCAAACATATTTTTGGTTGAGCAGGATCTCCAAGGACCCATGATGATCCTGCATCACTTTTCTCATAGGCACAGTCATTGTGGAAATTGTCTACCTTTATTTCAAGATGTATTCTTTTCTATTTCCAGTTTAAATATGTTTTATCAATCTGGTTTGTGAATGTTGTATTGTGAATAAATCTCTTTCCTTTGAACATCCAATAAACTCTTCTCTGCATATGAGTCATTAGGGATCGATTAGAAGAGAAATGTGTGTATATTTAAGGGGTTCTTTGTTGCTTTTTTGTGCATCTATATGTACACACAAATCATGTTTAAATCAAGTTTATTACCCCTTTAATTTCATGTAATCCTTCTTCCATTTTCCCTACAAGTTGTTAGTCTAGGTTAGAAGTAGGTTTCAAGTATTGGGTTAGTGAACAACATTGCACCTTGATTGGAAAGTAAGTCAAAATTATTTTGAGATTCAACCTCACATGTGCAAGGTCCCATAGTTGGAGGTTTTTTCCATGTTTCACAAGGTTTCTTGGGGATCATACCCCGATCATGGGTGCAAAAGTTTGTGACAAAATGTCCATAGTGAGCATTTTCATTGGAATTTAAATCACCCATTAGTTGTATGGGATTTTTAATTTTTCCTTCTTATATACTAGCATATCCATATTACTTGTGACCTTGTGTGACATTCATGGGTTACGACCTCCATGTGTCATTTGCTTTATCTTTGATGGATTTTGGTTATGAGTATGGGAGTATCATGTGGAGCCACCATCAGAACCTACCACTCTATTTCCTTCTCTATATATATCATTCCAATGAGGTGAAGTTTTTCACGTGCTAGCCATTAAGTCAAATGGGCGACCAAATTGTAGTCCCTAGGTGTTAAAGGGGTTGGGCCTTGACCATTTTGTGGGCTCTATATAGCAACTTTTTTTTCAAATGACCATAACATGAGCATACAATGTCAATTTTTTTGGAAAATGAGGTATCATTGAAAGGTGGTTTTATGCACTATCCAATGACATAGGTAGTTTTTAAAATTTTCTTGTCGGTACATTGTTTAGCTTGTCAAAGTTACAAGTGCATTTTGGGCTACCAAGATCATAAATTTTCATGTGTTCATTTATCACATTTTTTTGGGTACTGGAAAGGTCTTTCAAAGTACTTTTAGTCTATGCAAGCACAATTTATACATTTTTTTCTCCAGGTACAATTACTTGAAGATATTTGACACCCTAGTTAATTTCTTGGTTATTTTGGCACTGGGAATTTTTTTTCATTTGGGATAACTTCTTTTGTGCTATGTATCATACATAAATATACCATTTTCATTCTTATGGGTCATTTAAGAATCTTCTATAATATATTTCCTTTGTAGACACATTGAGATACATTGCCACATCTTGTTCATGTATTTTTTGGATTTCATACAAATTTTTTGTCATGGTATGTAATCAGACTGTATTATAAAGTAATATGGAGGGTTGTCTACTACCTTTTTCCTTTTCCAATCATAGCTTTTTAAGAAAGCATCCCTCCATGAAAATAATAGGATTTCTAGGGTTCTTGCCTCACATGTACATGTATATTTATGGTGCATACCCATTTTTTGTTCATGTACTCTAATTTGGTCACTTTAGATGTTGTATCTTATCCTTAATGCATTGTCTTGGTGGCAAACAGTTTCAATGGATCTTCCATAACCCTTCCTAGTCAATATTGTTGGGGCTATTGTACTATAAATGTGAATGCTTTGTCTATTTCAATTGTAGTGAGTTGAGACACTCTTGCATTACTATTTTATTGAGGCAAATGTATATCCTCTATTAATCATGGTTTTTCAAATAATTGCACCTTTATTTTCAACATGCGGGTGAGTATTGTCATTGGAGTCACTTGTGTAGATATATGTGTCATCTATATTTTCAATTAACATTTATGTTTTTCACTTTTTGCGATTTGATCAATTTTTGAGTATTTCCATGTGGGGCACTCATGTAGATTATTGTCTTCCCAATCTTGATTATCATATTTTTCAAAGGGTATTCCCTAGTTATAGCACCATATAATTCATCCTTCGATAGATGTTTTCATCTTCATGCTTCAGTGATGTTCTTATTTTTTTTGCTACATCATTTTGGAGACTTCTTTGCCCTTCTTGTTTTCTCTTTTGGGGAGGATTTTTATTCCACATGTTTTTTCTCCTTATCTTTGTTTGTGAATAGATTTTGTCTCATTCCATTGTAGTTATACAAGGGAACCTAACATAGTTTAGTTGTTGGGACACATATTGCATCTCATATTGTATGATAATTTCACTCCATATGTTTCACTTAGGGGGGGATGAGTGTTAGTGAAAACATCATTTACACCTTGATCTTTCTTAGGCTTAGTTGGCAGGAGTTTACATGTTAAAATTATTTAGGCTTAGCTGGTAGAAATTAATTATATTAAAGCTACTTTTGTAACTTGTCATATAATATTGACCATAGGATCATGTTAGCTATCCTAGGTGATATTATAAAAGATGGATGATAGCTTATTATTAAAATATTATCTATAGGCATTTAATACATAGAATCATCCATTTAATATTTGTAGCAATAATAGTTGTAACTACCTAATAACCTTTCTTATATGGGAAATTCCTATGCACATCATATGATATCTTAATCTCAATCTCAATATAGTTATGTATTCACATTAGTGAAATAGCATAATTGAAGGTTGCTTCTATCTGTATTTCGATACTAACAATGTTGATGATAATTTTGATTCTAATTATTCTAATGATACGTATGAGGTTATTGAAATGAATTATGAGCTTTCTTCAATATTTTCAAAAGCATTAATTCTATCTCCTAGTGACAAAGAAAGTGACTCATGATTAAATCATGGCCCTTGTTTGGAACTCATGGTAGCTCTGGAATCTATTGTATTTTTTGTTTCTCCTCTTCCATATTATCCACCATCCCTAAGTGATGTTAAGAATTATTGGGAGGTGAAGGATATGCTTGACTAGCTTCACTTGTGGATTAGATTCTTGTATGTTTTTTTGTTGAACCTAATGTGCTTCCCCTGTGTTGTGCTACTTGATATATATTTATGTTACATTGATCTCTCTTTGGATGACTATTGTTTCTCGATTGATGTAAGGTAATAAAGGGATCAAACCTGTTGTAAAACTATTCATTTGTATCTCAATTCTTATATATGTCATATCTATGCTATGTCATACATTTGGTATTATCGTAAATGTTCTTTATGTTGTCTACTTGGGGAAAATGCCAAGCATCAAGATCTATCCCATTTTAGTCTCTACCATGGTGACCCAAAAAGACTTTTGTTTGTTTTTTCATCTTATGTTCCCTTCTTCCATTGTTCTTGTACTTCAACTACCTCTATGGGATGAGGTCAATTAAATGCACCTATACTTGATATATATGAGTTATCAAATGCACACACTAAGCCTATTTATTGGATCCCTTATGTATTTTACTTTTGTCATGTTCTCCATTAGCCTTGATTTTTTCCTCTCTTGGAGGCATATCATAGTAGCAATATACTGTCTTATGTCGAATGTGGACCTCTCAATTCAACAAAAAACCCAACATAGTCCTTATTCAATCAATGGATTTGCAAAGACAAACATGAATTGTTTGCTCTACAAAGTGATTGAGACGACCTGTTGCCTCCTAATTAAGTGTGATTG
>MU223672.1:335184-369285 GCA_018584345.1 Thuja plicata
CATGCCAAGATTCATGGTAGTATCCACCTGAACAACATATTTAAATCATGAATTGAAAACTTGTACACATACATAAATTTTGATTTATATTGAACTTGACTATAAATTTATCAAACATAAGAATTTAAATTAGATGTGTGATGCATAGCCAGTGTCACTGATGAGTCAGGACGTAAATGTGATACGACATGAGAGAATCCAAAAGCCTACAATTGCAAAAAATATAAATATGAATAAAAGTTTTACATAAACTAGTAAGAATATAAACACTTTAAATTAATGAATGTAAAAAATACTATATGTATATGAGGCTGAGTCTCAGTGACCAGTGGGGTGGAGCACGAAGAACTGTTGACCTTAGTAGTACATGAAGCACCCTACAAAATTACAAAAAATATATCAAAAACATCATCAATTCAATTTTTAATTGTTTAAACTTTAAATATACTCATCTATGTATCTAGATGAAAGTGCATACTATGAATGGGTGGTCAAGATCTTGAGGTGTGGAGGTGATATGATGATGGTCACTAAATGAACCCATGTCAACCCTCCTCTATTCACCAAAAATCCAAATGTTATGGTTGATATGTGTATAAATATGTAATTTAATATTGTAGTATAAATTAAATAATTAAATTTACGTCTGTAGACTGATCATCGTCTGCACATAGAAAATCAACATATGATGTGATGTCATCTCTAACATCACCCTATGCGCCATTGTCAACATCACCATGTGCACCATCATCAACATCATCATATCCACCATGGGCAACACCATCATCGTTAGGCTCACGCTAGGGACCCCTGCATATATCCCCACATCTCGTGCAAATTCTAGGGGAAATCTTCACTTGGGTCAACTGCTATAACAAATTCCCTGAGAGGGAACTCAATGAACCAAGAGCTGAGTGCACTACTTGATGGTGGATAGGTGTAGGGACTACTGAAGTAGGAATAGGAACAAGGGACTCATTAAGCACATGATTTCAAGTTCTATCACTCAATTTGGCCCCTGGCCTACTTTGTGGCATACCCCGACCGACCCCCTGAAAATCTCTCATATCAAAGTAATTGGGTTTCCTACCGAATTGAAATTCAGTCCATAATGTTTTCAAAAAATATAAGGGGATCTCATGATTAGCGTGTGGTGGATGGTCAAATACCATCCACCACCACTCCCAAAAATGTGCAGCTATCTGTGGGTGCCAACACCATCGAATATAAATGCATGGCTTCTTGCCAAGTATCTCCTCACCCATTTTTGGGTTCACAAAATAAGGTTTCAAATTATTTTTGATAATTTTTAAATCATTGACCTATTTATACGAGAGGCCATCAGCATAAAAGGTATGCATGGATTCCCTCCATGACTGATAAATATCAAGCTCTGAGTCTAATGACTGTACTAAATCTAAAATGCCTTGCATGCTATCTGAAAGGTGTAGTAGATGTGCAGGTGGGTGAGGCTCATGTATAATGGCATTAATGTCACGTGTGATGGCATCTAGGTTTCTCCTAATATTCTCCCTCAACTCTATAGGAGTGGGTGGAGGTGGAGGTGGAGGTTCCTGCTGACCTAAAAGCTCCTCAATATCAAAATGATCCATGGGTATATAATCTGCAAATGTATATACAAACAGGAAAATTGACAATTACAATATAATTTACATTTTACCTTATAAAGATCTAATTAAGACTTATAATTAAATGCAACATTTAATTTAGAAATATAAATTAAAAAACATATCAAATAGAGAGAGAGAGATCCTATATTAGGTCTGATTATGTCTTATTATTCTGTATTAGGTAATTTTATATCTTATTAATAATGTTAGGTCAGGCAATAGGTCCTAAGGGTCCTATTTCATCTTATTAGGTCCTAAGGGTGGACTATTACATCTTATTAGGTGGACTATTAGGTCTTAATTGGTCCTAATTGATCTTAATAAGTCCTATTAGGTCTTAAGGGTCCTATTAGGTCTTATTAACTTGCATATTAGGTCTTAATAGGTCTTATAGGTCCTATTACATATTATTGGTCTTATTATGTCCTAATATAGGTCTTATAGGTTCTATTAGGTCTTAATTTAGTCCTATTAGGTCTTAAGTGGTCTTATTGGGTCTTAAGGGTCCTATTAGTTCCCAATAGGTCTTAATTAGTCTTAATTGGTCAAGCAATAGGTCCTCATTTGTAAAGTATTAGTCACATGTTAGGTCTTAATTCCAGTCCTATTAGGTCTTAAGGGTCCTATTAGGTCTTATTAACTTGCATATTAGGTCTTAATAGGTCTTCTAGGTCCTATTAGGTATTATTGGTCTTATTAGGTCCTAATCTAGGTCTTATAGGTTCTATTAGGTCTTAAGTGGTCTTATTGGGTCTTAAGGGTCCTATTAGTTCCCACTAGGTCTTAATTAGTCTTAATTGGTCAAGTAATAGGTCCTAATTTGTCAAGTATTAGTCACATGTTAGGTCTTAATTACAGTCCTATTAGGTCTTAAGGGTCCTATTAGGTCTTATTAACCTGCATATTAGGTCTTAATAGGTCTTATAGGTCCTATTAGGTATTATTAGTCTTATTAGGTCCTAATCTAGGTCTTATAGGTTCTATTAGGTCTTAAATTAGTCATATTAGGTCTTAAGTGGTCTTATT
The DNA here is from genome assembly GCA_018584345.1 of Thuja plicata. Lineage (NCBI taxonomy): Eukaryota > Viridiplantae > Streptophyta > Pinopsida > Cupressales > Cupressaceae > Thuja > Thuja plicata. The sequence goes on from MU223672.1 coordinate 337,842, forward strand.
GGGTCTTAAGGGTCCTATTAGTTCCCACTGGGTCTTAATTAGTCTTAATTGGTCAAGTAATAGGTCCTAATTGGTCAAGTATTAGTCACATGTTAGGCCTTAATTCCAGTTCTATTAGGTCTTAAGGGTCCTATTAGGTCTTATTAGTAGGTATTAGATCTTATTTGGTCTTTTATGTGTGTGTGTGTGTGTGTGTGTGTGTGTGAGAGAGAGAGAGAGAGAGAGAGAGAGTTTATTGTTTATTTTCTAGACCTAGGGTTTACAAATTTGTATTCAATTATGTCTAGGTTTACATTTGTGTTTTCTACCTACGGATTACAATCTTGTTTCAGTTGTGTTTAGGTTTTATTTTTCTACCTAGTGTTTCTTGTTTCAATTTTGGTTAGGTTTAGGTTTAGGTTTTAGTTTTCTACCTAGGATTAAATCAATTTTGAAATTTTTGTTGTCTTCTACAATAATTTACAAATAAAAATAAAAATAAACATAACAATTTATTTGAATCCTATTAAAAAAAAACTTTAAACATTAAACAGTAATATCATAATACATTTTCTAACATTAAACTAATTAAAAACAAAAATAAATAACATTTTTAATGAAAAAAATAATAATAAACAATGATAAAACAATAGCAAGGGGGTCAGTGATAGCTCTCAAAATGGGCACTCATCTATAGCAAAACGTGATTCTATTTTGCAAGTTGTGAAAATGACTTGCAAAATGGGTTAAAAGAAAAAATAAATACTTTTACAAAATGGACACCCATTTTTTAAAACACGGGTGCCCATTTTGGTCCAGGCACCCAAACCAAAATAGGCACCCATTTTTTAAATGAGCACCCTTTTTATATTTATGGCTCGGGCACACGAAGCATAACGGGCACCATTTCTAAAAACGCGGGTGCCTATTTTGGTTTGCCAATTTTTTTTGGCTGCTGACTTCCACGGAATTGGCACCCAACTTTGTGCTTTCACCCCTTACATCTTGCTAAAAGATATCATTTACTATCATTTCCTGTCTGTCCCATTTAGAATGAGTTAGGGTTTCAACTTCTTTCTTCACATGCTTCTCCATAATAGGAATGAATTTGGTGTTGTCCAATCCAATGATTTCATGAATTAGGTCACTACAAATCTTCACTGGTTGATCACCAATCTAGATAAATTGATCATGAACCCTACTTAACAATATTTTGAACCATTTATCTTCATTGAATTTGCATAAATCCAATATTTTCATTATGCTTAGTTGATTGATATGTTTGTATTCTTCTCTCATGACTCCATTGTCATTCATATACTCCATCTTAGTTGATATGTCATCAATTCCTAGTATATCATACTTACAATGTATGTAAGATCTAATATCTTCAACCAATAACACACCATACGGGGTTTGGGAAAATGCTCCCTCTGGATCCTCTTTGCATGATTTGACCAGATGTTTCTTAAAATTATACCTAGGTCTATCTGTAACATCAAAAATCATAGGTGCATCCATGGCTTAGATGATGTGAAATACCTTTCTGTCACTGAATTCTGAGTTTATCCTTTAATCAATCACGCACGACCAATGTAGAATAATCTGAACTTCTCTGCTCTCTTATTTCCTTAGCTCTCTCTTCGTCAAATGGTAAAGAGATAAGTCATAAAGTGGTGCTTTATACAAGTTAGGTTATGAATGTCACTTTCACTTAAAACTGTCCAATCGGTTGTTAGATATCATGAACAAAATATGTGTGTCAGTTGATGTTGCACTCTTAGATGTATACTTAATGATTTTGGCCAATCTTATACCCAAGCTTGCATGAGCTCAATTCATGAATTTTGGGGTAGGATATAATCTATTGTTTGTATCCAATGCTCCCCCTAAGGCCATGATCAGCCAATTAGGTTGATTATGTCTTGCTACCATCATGAGAAGATCTAGTAGCCTATACTGACTCTCCCTGAACTGATGTCTCACTAGTTTCTTTCATCTTCCATATCTTACCACTATTGATGTCTTCTTCCTTCTTGAAACAAATTTCAAAATCACTCTTTACATCTGCAACACTCTTACCAATATCATTTCCATTCTTTTGTGAATTCATAGGAGGTGGTACTCTTCTTTTGTCTGATCCATTGTACCTGCAAAATTTTGCTATATGTCCTAGATTATTGCATTTGTAACATATAGGTCTTCTTTCCTGATTGACTTGCAGCTTATAGTATTTCACAATGTTTCTAATGTTATTACATTTGTAACATGTAGGTTTCATAGTAGGTTCTCTTCCATTTTCTTGTCTATATCCTGATTGATTATGCTTTCTTTCATTCTGCTTTATTGTTCCCATATCCATTACAATTAAAACAATAACCAGAAAAAGTTCTAAAAGGGGCATTACCTTTGCATTCTCTCTTCATGTGTCCAAATCTATTGCAGCCAAAGAATCTACCTCTGAAGGGTCTGATCTGTTCTTTTGGTTCTTCAATAGAAGGTTTCTCAGCATCAATCTTCTCTTTTGATTTCTCTTCCTGATTCTTTGAACATTCAGCTTCATTGAAGCCAATACTAGTCATATCGCCTTTAGGTTTTTTCTTGTCTCTGTATTCATCAATCAAATCACTGCTGGTGTGAAGTCTCTCAATGTGATTCTTTGCTTCAACAAGTTCACCTTTTATAATCTGATTGTATTTCTCTAGTTCTAGATACTTGTTCTTGTAGTTGTTAGCCTCATTCTTCATTTGATCTAATGCACTATTTAAATCTTCTTCAACTTTCTTCTTTGCATCCTTCTGTACCTGTATTTCATTAGCCATAGTTTCATTTTCAAGTTTCAAAGTTTCAATCTCTTCTTTTAGTTGCTTCACTTTATCTAAACTTTCTTCATCTAAATCCTCTTTTATCTGAACTATAAGATCTTGTCTTTGATTTATGGAAAGCTCAAGTTGATCTTTGATTTTCTTTATGAATTTCTCAGCTCTTCACATGTTGAATCTCAATTCTCCATTCTCTACTTTTTCTGTATTAAGATCTTCAAGTGCAACATCAAAGTTTTCTTGCAAGCTGTCCAAATCCATTTTGATCTCCCTCAAGCTATTAGACTTTCTCTCCAAGGGACAAATGCTTTGATACCAATCATTAGGACTGGATTATACTAAGAGGGGGGTGAATCAGTATAATAGCACTTTGATAAATTCTTTTTCCAATTAATTATTAATCATACATTTGCAGTAAAGTAAAGAACATAAGTAAATGACACAGTACTCATAACACCATATTTGTTTTAAAGGAAACTCTGGCCAAGGGAAAACTCCAGTGGGGATGGTACCCACAAGCATGCACTAAAGTATAATGTCCCTGTAAGGAGACCTAGCCTTTTTAGGAGCTGAATATTACATAGTAAATTTCATTGTTAGAGGAATAACAACCCTCTTAAAGGTTCATAACACCCTATTAGGGGCCAACTAAGATTACAACTCTTACAATATAATTTAGGTTACAAAGTGTTCTCAGTCATGAACAAAACAAGCAACACTAGTTCTTCGATAGTTCCTTTATATTTATTTAATGATCTCTTCCATTCTCTACTCTACTATTCACTTAACAATTGTCCAACATATCCATCCATTTGTTCCCTCAATATTTATTAAAAGGATCTTACATATATATCTCACAACTTTACAAAGTCGTCTCACAGTATGAATATTACAAATATTACTAAGTCGGCCTTCAATACAAAATAAATTTAATATAGTAAATACTAAATGCATAGTCACCGATCTTGCATAGTCTGAGATATTTCATAGTCAATGTGGAGGTTATCAACAACCAAAATACAACTTCGATTTCCTGGAGTCCAAGCCATACTCCCTCAATCTTCGCTATTGTCAAACTTCCCTGTTTTGATGTTCTGCTACAGTATGTTTGTCTTCAATTCTCTCTAACTCACCGAAGACTCAACCAAAACAAAATTGATCTTGGGTGGAGGCCATACATACCCCATATTTTCTTCCTCTAAGATCATTTTCCTTAAATCACCGATCTCGATCTTCAACACCCAAAACAATTCTATATCTCTGTTTCTACACTTAGTCAATTTCTGAATCACCAAAACTTATTTATTCTGAAATTGGTCTGAAACCCAGATGTGTTGCCACAAATGACAACCAAAAAGTAAATCATATTTACACAAAATTTATTAATTTCCAACAAGATCCACCTCATCCAAGCCCTCCAACAATCTATAAATAGGAGGCCTCACTCCTTGAAAATGTCTTTCATTTTTGCATTGTTATCATGCTAGTTTAGTTATAGAGTTTTTCATGAGTTCTTAGCATTTTATAGCTTGAATTTAGATATTACATGGTAGGATAATGGAAAAAATTATCTTATCTTCTTTTAATCTTGCATACCATCGTAGTTCTTAGTTTTACTCTCATTTGCATTGTTGAGAGTTAGAGACAAGTTTCTCATACTTTTTCTTGGGCTCTTCATCACTCCATTTATTTTTTGCATCTTTTAGATCATTTCTCATCAATCATTTAATCAAAGTGGGAAATATATCTTGTGTTGGGAGATTATACCCACATTCATCTCTAAGAGAAAATCAACAGGGCTTGGGTGCCCTTATTTGGCTCATCGGAGGTTATGGTGGAAGCCTTGTTTTGAAGCATGTTTTTGATATGTTAATTTAGTTTATTTTATGTATATATATAACATTTGCATGTATAAGTGTGCTCCCAATAGGTATGTTTCCAAACATCCACCATTTTATCTAGAACATCTTTAATCATCCTTCATCTTCATCTATTAATCATCCATAATCTTCATAATTATCTTCCTTCTTCATCATTTTATTCATCCTAATGACCTCTTCTAAGTCATTCTTATTATTCTTAATAATTCTAATCATTCCTCTAATCCTATTCATACCTAACCCATTCATGACCCATCGTTTAGGACCCTCATCCTTATTAATTTTTCTAATCAAACAAGGTCCTAAGCATCAATCTTATTCTAATCATTATATCATTATCCTAATCTTCTCAATCATTCTAATCGTTCCATCCTAAACATCCATAACATTCCTAATCCTTATCCTAATCATCCTTGTAATCCACATCAACATCATCTTTCTTAATCCAATTTAATCATCCAACTTCTATCCAACCTAATCACATCATCATTCTTCTAATCCAATCCACTTATCAACCTCATATCATTGTATTCAATCCTAATCCAATTTAACTTCCTCTTCATCCAAAACCAATCACACCTTAATTATTCCCTTTTCTTCAAATATCCCTCATTTTTCTTCTAAAGTTCATCCATTCTTCATTCAAATTTTCATCCACATCACCTTCTAATTCCAATTTTCATAAAATATTCTACTTTTGGCTTAGGAGCACCATCATAATCCTTGGAATTTAATCCTATTTTATCTTGATTGACCCACATCTAACCATAGTCAAGATCAACCCACATCAAATCAAACTTCATCTTTCACACCTTCAACAAGATTTTCATCTCAAATCTTAGGTTGAAATGTTTATCAAAGTGTTACATAGACCCTCACCATTAGGAAAAATATATTTGAATCATATTTCTTTGAGAAAATCAGTCCATCTCAAGTAGTTAATTCTCTTATTCATATCCTATTTTTCTTTGGATCATCAGTCTATCTCCAAGTAGAAGAATATATCATCATCCAAATAAATCCTTTTTTTGCACCATTATAGGATATGGTTTCACCTAGGTTTGTCTCAAACCTTTAAATCCAAACCAAATCAAAACAAATTAAATGCAACCTTGAGGCCCTACCCTCATATCCAAAAAATCAAATCCAAATCAAATCATATCAAAACTTGAGGCCCTGCCCTCATAATCAAAATGAAATCAAATCTTTAGTCCTTGCCCTCACATCAAACATAAAATCAAAATCCTTGAGGCCATGCCCTCTTACATAAAAAAAAAGTCTAAACTTGCTCCTAGTCCTAAGTTCATATTTCACCCATCCCCAAATATTTCACTTCATCCACTCTTAATCTAAATATTCATCCACATCATATTCTAATCTAATTTTAAAACCCCTTATTAAAACATCATGAATATGGATTGGTTTCACAAAATGGCTGAGGACTTTAAATTTCTAAACCCTAATCCTCAAGCCATAACTCCAATCCAACGCACCTACAAAATCAATCCTCAACACATCATATCCAATCCAAATTCATCTACCATTTCTTATCATTCCTTTACCTTTGAAAAGTGAAATTAATCTCATTATCCTTCACCAACACATGATTCCCTCCATGTCCACCTTGCCCAAGAGATTCAACAACTCCAGAACACTTTCCATAGCCTAAAAAATGAGGGTCAAAAGAAAAAGTTTTCCTTTTAAGACATATATCCTTCCCCATTTGTCCAAACCCATAATCCTTATCTCCCATACAATCCCAATCCTCCACGTAATCTCCTACACATTAAGCCTACTTTCCAAAACCATAATCCTAATCCTCCATATAATCCTAATCTCCCAAAACCCACATCATCCCCATCTCCCAATAAATTTTCTATTGATTGGATTCAAGGACTAAAAAAGAATTATAAATCCTCAAATCAATTTTTACAATCCCCTCCAAGTCAAGAAACACCTCAATCTCCTAATTCTCAAGAGACATCAGTCCCTCCATCTACCCAAATTGAAGCTTCCATCTCTTCCATCACATTACCCTCACAATTCCACACATGTCAAGACCTTGTTCCAAAGCTTAATAATGTGGATTCCTTTTCTCCTCTAGATCTAAACATTGCTCCATCTTGTGACACCTCTCCATCTTATGAAACCTTTCCATATGAAGATCCCCTTATTCCATATCAAGATCCACTCACTCCACCACATAATCCTCCCCAAAGTCAAGATAAAAGTACCCCTTCATCTCGATGTCATGATCCCAATCCATCTCAAAATTGTATTATTCCTTCACATGATCCTAATCCTCCACAAAATCCCATCACACCTATCCAATCCATTCATGAACCTCATAAATCTAATATTAGTTCTTCCACCTCTATCCAACATGGCTTCCTTCAAGAGCCTATCAATCCTTCCACCTCTCCTCCCCATTCACATGGAATCACATCTTGTGTTCAAAATAATCATCCCATTTGAAAAATAATGTATCAAGATGTTGGTATAACTTTCACCCTTTCTAAATCCAAAATCCCTCCATCTAAACTCAAATGTTCCCATCCCTTATCCACCAAATCCATTTTAGGCCCTTATGTAAAAAATTCCCTTCCTTCCTCATCCACATACATTTTGGGCCCTTATGTCCAAAACTACATTACTTCCTGATCCATGTCCATTTTGGGTTCTTATATACCAAAATCAAATCCTTCATCCCTTCCATCCATTTTGGGTCGTTACATACCTCCATCACCATATCCAGTTCTACCACTCCATCACCTCAAATCCATAATAAAAATCAACAAAGGCACACATCCTTGTATTCCTTACAACATTCACCCTCCGTTATTACCTCCATAAACTATCCAAAATATCTACCCTCATGCTCCCATACCCTTTCTATTGGAAGCAAATTGGATGCCGAATCTCAAATGCATAAATTCAAAAATATACAAATAAATCCAAGGATCAACATGTCCCATCTAAAAGACATGTTCAAGAAAAGAAAAATATGATCCAAAAGCAATCAAATTCAAAATACCAAAAAGGCCCAAAATAAAAATTCAAAAATCATGTGTATTCCCAAGATACTTATTGAAGCAATGCATCTCAAAGAAAAATCCAACTTGGAATCCAACCTTGCTAATCCAAAAGCTTCTTCCACTCATAACTTCTCCAATCCTCTATCTAGAAATCCCCCATCTTGAAACTCCATTTTGGGTCCTTATGTCCCAAAATCCACTGTCCTTATTCTATCATATCCTTCCTATATTTTGGGTCCTTATATCCCAAAATCCATATTCTCTCCTCCATCTCCTTCAAAATATCTTCCTCCACTACTTCACCACCCTTCAAGGTGTGTTCCAATGATGATATTTCCAACTCCTTCATCTATATATTCACAAGTATTTCAACCTCCCGTACCTTATCCACCAATCATTCCCCATCCTTCCATCCTATTAACCCCATTATATACATAAAACCTTATCCCTCCCCATCTCTCCCAATCTATTTTATCTCTCTTCCACAATCCTACCAATATCTATAAGCATATATCTAAAATTCCTTGATAAATTATAGAAACAAAAACATAAATATCAATGGGTACCATCCATGGAACTATATGTTTGAGTCCTTCATTCCACCATCTTCCTATCACATATCCATCGTCTTTGAAATCCACTTATATATCCATTTACTTATCATCCTCTCCTTGCACTTTACACTTGGGGGAAAGCTTCGTCCATGCCTATGCTACCATACATGTCTTCCACATCTCTTATCGACCATCTATTATCTTATATTTTTCAATCTTTGATCTTGACTATCCTATACTTTCCAGCCACTCATATACTCCATGTTTCTTATTAACTATCAAGCCCCTTATCCATTATCCCACATACCTCCATTCACTTTTCCTATATTTGATCTTGACATCCTATCCATCTCCTCCATCTCATAGTCCATGTATTATACATTTCCTCCACCACCCCATCCATAATCCTATTTAAGTCCATCCTCCTTTCCATGTCTTTGAACTTGGTTATCCCATGCATTTCCTCCATACATTATCCATTATCCTATTCCTTCCATATCCTCTATATCCTTATCCCCTATCCACAGCTTCCCTCATCCTATCCAAATCCCTTCCACTTCCATACCTTTTCTCTTTATTAAAAACTAGAGGCACCCAAAAATCCATACATGTTTTGGACAATACAAGCCTTTCTCCCCTCCATGCATATCGTTTACAAAACTATCCATCCATCTCACTCAATTCATCCAACATCTCTCCATCCTTCATCCTCCCATGGGATCATCCATTAAAACATAGTCCTCTGATCCTACTCCACTTATTCCATATCATTTAGTCCTCCACTCACATCCATTACATAAAATCCTTCCATTTTATGAAACATTTATCCCCCATATTCTCTTCCTTCATTTTCCTACTGCTAGTGTGGGGCATTTCACTCCTTTACCATAGAGTTCTTGAATCTCCATCCTTTAATCCCATACTCCCTATCCATCCATTAAATATTACCTATCCATCCATTGCATTCATCTATCTCACATCCAAGTCATATCTCCATCTCCACCATTCCTTGGCTCTCCCTTGTCATTTATCTCCCAGTCCATTTTATCCTTCATCCAACTTTCAATTGAATTCTATCCAATTCATTTATCTTCTAATCTAATCCATTCATCTTCCATTCTATCCAATATATTTATCTTCTAATCCAATCTATCTTATCTTCCAATTCTATCATATTCTCCAATTCCTTTCATATTCCTTCCGTCCTTTTCAATCCATTTTATCCTTCATCCATCTTTCAATTCAATTATATCCAATTCATTTATCTTCTAATCCACTCTATTCATCTTCCATTCTATCCAATCTATTTATCTTCTAATCCAATGTATCCTACCTTCCAATTCTATCTAATTCTCCAATTCCTTTCATCTTCGTTCCATACTTTTAATCAATCTATTTTCTCCATCATCCACCTTCCAATTAAATTCTATCCAATTAATTTATCTTATAATCCAATCCATTCCTCTTACATTCTATATATCTTCTAATCCAATCATATTATCTTCCACTTCCATTCTATCTAATTCCTCTTATCTTCCTCTCATCCTATCGATTTACTCTTCCTTCCAACCTCCAATCTATCCTATCTTCCAATTCATTCCTTTTCTAATCCAATTCATTCCTCTTCCATTCTATCTATCTTCTAATCCAATCATATTATCTTCCACTACCATTATATTTAATTCCTCTTATCTTCCTCTCATCCTATCTATTTATTCTTCCTCCCAACCTCTAATATACCCTATTTTCCAATTTATTCCTTTTATAATCCAATCCATTCCTCTTCCATTCTATCTATCTTCTAATCCCATCATATTATCTTCCAATTCCATTCTATCTAATATTTCTCTCATATTATCTAATCCAATACATTTATTCTTCCTTCCAACCTTCAATCCATCTTATCCTCCAATCATCTTATCTTTCAATTCCATTCTATCATATTTCTCTTATATTACTTCATCAACCTTCCAATACATGTATTCTTCCTTCCATCCTATTAAAACCATCTTATCTTCCACCTCCTTTTTATCCTCCATCCATCTTCCAATTCAATTCTATCCAATCCATTTATCTTATAATCCAATCCATCTTATCTTCCAATTCTCTCATATTCTCAAAATTCCTCTTATCTTCCTTGTCATTCTATCCAACCACTTATCTTCCTTCTATCCTATTCAAACCATCTTATCTTCCAATCCCACTCCATCCAATTTATTTATCTTCTAATCCAATCAATTTATATTTCTTCCATCCTATTCAATCCGACTTATCCTCCAATCTCATTTTGTCCAATCATGTTCCTCCTTCATCATCTAATCACATACTATTCTACCCATTATAATCCTATCAACCTAAGCTTTATCCCATCAAACCAATCTTTACCCTATCACACTGAGCTTTTACCAAACACTATTCCCACATGAGTTTTATAAAATCAATTCAGATATTGGTTTTTGGAGCTCCTTGTTCATTTCACAACTATTTCCAGTGAATGCATGTTTTGACAGCAATCAATATTCTCCCATTAGGATGCATCCTTCCAGTGTCCGCTTATCAATCCTCCATCACACAATCTTGTTCATGGAAAGAAATTTGGACTAAATGAATACTTGGTCATGATGCCTTTTTGTTGATTTTATCTTTGTGTTTCTGGAGACCCTACTCACGATTGCCTTGATCTTCAATATCTTGGTGTATCTTGGATGGTGTATATTTGAATATGTGTCATTTGTGAAATGATTTGTTTATGGGTACTTTAGTGCATCTTTATTGGTCACATATTTATGGTTATGTATCCCTCACTGAGGGAAAGGTCTTGTGCACTTCTACCAAGTCCCTAATCAAGACTTGGGTGTACTATGGCTTCCTCATGAATGTCACTACATTAGTTCCACCATGATTGTTGATCGACACCTATGCTCCTAAATCTACCTTGTTTTTCTAAGAGTCTAGTCCATGCAAAGGAACCATGTCATCCATGTTGTCTATAATGTGATGCATACCTTCTCTTGCAAAATAAAACTAGGGTGTACTCTCTAATATTAACATAATATAATCCCAAAAATCTCAGGTAGTTAGGTTGCATTACTAAGCTTCATTTAGCATTCTTGCAATCTGCACTATGAGGCTCCTATTTATTCAATATTCCCCCATCTTGATTAAGGCATCATGTCCTCGATCTACCCTAGGTCTACCCCGACCCCCCAAGGAAGCATCTCACACTACCATCCCATTTACCCTTTTTTTCTCTTCCTCCTCATTCTTCTTCCTCCCTTCTGCCTTTTTTGAGAAAATTACACAATTTATTTTTTGTGTTATTTTCTCGAGGGGGCATAATCTCCCACCAGAATTACTTTTCTCTTGTGGGCATCTCATTTTCTTTTTTCTTTGATGCGACGCCCTCCTTGATGCCACATCAAAGAGAGGCAAAATGTAGACATCTAAAATCATCCTTGTACACTTATATTAATTTAATTAATATTCCCTTAACATTATAGTTAATTCTAGTTAAATAGCTATTTTTGTTATATTCATCTATTGATTTAATTAAATTTATTTAATTAAATTAATTCATTATTCTATGTTATCTAGAGTTAATTTAAATACCCTTCCCTAATATATTAAATTTATATTTAATATATGATTCTCCACAAAATTCCCCTTTAAATAAATTTTAATTTATTTAATCCCTCCACATTCTAATATTCTACTAAGCTAAGATTAATCTAAATCTAATTTGGATTAACCCTAAATCTAGCCTAGATTCCTAATCTATACCCATCACTATCCACCATAAGCCTACTCCTCTAATTAATCTTAGATTAATTAGACTAATTTTATAATTCCTACAAAAATTAACCTCCTAATGGTACTCACACATGTGTGAGCACTCCTCCTATGGGATTTTTCTATTCCCTTTTCCAAAAATGGCCCAAGCTATTTCTCTTACAACTTGTCTCCCCTTTCCTCTTGGGAAGATGCTCAACATGTGACTCACTTTGGGTCTCCCACCCTCTTAGACTTGTCATTGAGCCATCATTTTCAAGAGTTTCTCACACATTTCTGAGCAACTCTCCCTCTTCCATGACCACTCCTTTATCCAATGTGGAATCTATGTGGATTCCACATAAGATCCACCTCATCCAAGCCCTCCAAAATTCTATAAATAGGAGGCCTCACTCCTTGAAAATATATTTCATTTTTGCATTGTTATCATGCTAGTTTAGTTATAGAATTTTTCATGACTTCTTAAAATTTTATAGCTTGAATCTAGATATTAAATGGTAGGATAATGGAAAATTTTTATCTTAGCTTGTTTCAATCTTGCATACCATTGTAGTTCTTAGTTTTAATCTCATTTGCAATGTTGAGAGTTTGAGACAAGTTCCTCATACTTGTTCTTGAGCTCTTCATCACTCCATTTATTTTTGCATCTTTTAGATCATTTGTCATCAATCCTTTAATCAAAGTGGGATTTATATCTTGTGTTGGGAGAGAACACCCACATTCCTCTCTAAGAGAAAATAAACAAGGCTTGGGTGCCCTTGTTTGGCTCATCAGAGGTTATGGTGGAAGCCTTGTTTTGAAGCATGCTTTTTTTATGTTAACTTAGCTTATTTGACGTATATATCCAACATTTTCATGTATGAGTGTGCTCCCAACAGGTAGGTTTCTAGCATATACAGTATACCATCAAGAGTATCTTCATCATATAAATTAATAACAATAGGATCTTTGATACAAAAAGAACTATCATCATGTTTAGACAATTTAATTTTCTTTAGATTAACATCCTCACTTGGGATACACATAGGTTGGTCAAAGAGAATCAAATAATTATGATGTGTTTTGGGGGAGGAAATGGTTTGGAAATCTATCTCACAAGCCCTATCATGGAATTTATGATGGTTTTTATGAGCACAAAAGTTGCATTTGGTCTTTCTTGACTTTTTGGAAGGTTTAGGATCAATCAACATTGGTTCCTTTTCTTCTTTAAGGGGAAGAAAAAAAAGAACCTTACAAGATTGAGAGATAGAGGATGCAAAATTATTGTAAGATATAGGAGGTGGAAAAAAAGTATAGGTAAGAGAAATAGGTGGTTTCGGAAGGATTACAAATCCAAGGAAAGGAAATAGGACATGCCTAGGAATTATTAGTTCATAAATCTTTTGGGATTTTAATTTTTGGTAGGAAAAGAAGAGATGATCTTAGCAAGGTTGTAATGGTCGAGGTATGGAAGGCCAAAATAATTCAAGGTCAAAGTCTCCATGACTTAGTAAAGGCTTATAGAGACTGATTGATCATGATGATTTCTCCATTGTGGGGAAATTTTCAACACTTATGGATAGGATAAATAATAAATTTCATAGCACTAAGCCAAGGAAAGCCAATTCTTTCTTGGAATTGACCAGAGTTGGGATGACATAAAAGGTGACATATAGGAATTTCTTACCAAATTCTATTAGAAAAAGAACGGAACCATAGGTAGGAAAGGTAAAACCATTAAAATTCTTAATCATAAAATCTAATTTTTCATAGGAGGCTAGATGAAATGTTTACATGTAAATATGTTTCTTCATTATAACATTCACCATACAGGTAGGATAAATGATCAATCCTCAAGAGACTTATCATTAATCTTCACAAAAATATAAAAAGGACCATTGGGTGCCTTAATAGTATTCTTAGGATCAAATGTTGAGGAAAGCTTAGTTTTAGGCTTAGGTTTGGGTTTAGGTTTGGATTGACCAATGAGATAAACAATATTTTTGGCCATATTACACATATTATCAATATCTGTGTTAGTAGATTCATGAGGCACAATAAAATTGGTGGAAGAAGTAAATGTGGTAGGTTCAATGACATTAGTAGAATATGAAGGAAAATGATTGGTGTATATTTGCAAATTTTAGTTAGGGGCACAACAAATTTGTTTCATTTATTATTCACACCCTAGACAATGATGGTATTCTTCTTCTTTTTTGTTGATAAAAATGGCAGTGCCATTATATTTTTATTGATGAGGTCTTGGATAATAGTCTTCAAATGGAAACACTTCTCAATATCATGGCCAGGTTGATGATGGCATTGAAAAAAGGATTTGGGATCATGGGAAGCTTTCAATTAATAGGAACAATCACTCAAATTCATGGGAGGAAGTTTCAAAATATTAACATTAATCAACTTCAACATAAAATTATATAAAGATTTAGAAAGAGATGTAAAAGTACAAGATGGTTTAAACATAAATGAAAAAGGATCCACCCTTGATGTTGGAGTTGCCACTTGTGCATCAACATTGTTGGAATAGTTGTTGATCTTGATGAAACCTTTGTTGGGTTTTTGGAACTTTTGGGATGGTTGATAAGAGGTATCACTCTTATCAACTGGAGCCATTGGAGTGGACGACTTGAACTAGCTTACTTGAAGCTGATAATTATGAAGAATTGCATGAAATTGGGTAAAAGAAGTAAACTCAAAAATAAATATCTTATCTTTAATGTATTTTTATGAATTAGAAATAAAAATACACTCAACAAGGATAACTTTTGTGGCAAATATTCACCATATGGAGAATGTCTTACGACCGTGACCCAAGATTTGATGAATATAATGTGTATATCAGGTTGGCTATGATGCCTAAAATTTATAAATATTAGGTCGAATGCTCGGGCCCATTTCCCATTGGTTTATGTAATTTTCTCCTTTTTTTCATAGTATTACCAATCAAATTTAATTTTTGGACACGTTAAATTGAATAATTTTGTGTACAATTTCCAAAGCTTATCTTAATCGATGACCTATATTCACCAATGGTGTTAAACAAATATATTTAGAGGCAACCCCAAATTTTCCTGCCATTTTACGTACGTGTGTCTCAAACTGACACATTTTTCATCAACTATAATAATCATAGAAAATTATTGGACAACCCATAATAACCTCAAAAATTACATAAGAAGTGTTATAATTACACAAGCTTCACCAAATATTTTTAATTTTGTATATCTAATACCATACAAGATTCCTGCCAAATTTTCCAAAAAGGATTAGTATAAATACATTCATAGATTAGTGTTATTGTACATAATTTAGATTGGTTGGTTCTAATATCTCAATTATGATGGATATAAAAGTTTCAGACTGTTGAGTGCATTGGAAACTATAATTGAGGGAAAGTAAGTAATTAATTTTTGAAGTGTACTTAATATAATATTATTCTGAATTCACCTGAGGTTTCACCTCTATCTTTCTACGAATCTACAATTTTGAGTTTATTCTTATTATGTGGGGACTAGTTAGTGGTCAGTGGTCACCCGGAAGACCTTATATTGTAATTTATAGACCATAGGAAAAATGAATCATATTTATATATATTACAGTCTATTGTCACTTCTTCAACAAGTAAATATTTTTTTTGGAAGCCTTTATTTCATTGGAGATGTTGAACAAGAATAAGGGTAAGGCTCCTGTATGTGGGGAAATCCAAGAGAGGCTAGAAAAATGTAGAACGTTATCATCGTACTTTGGTGGTGTAAACTTTTCTATCCAAAATCAAGAAGCTACTCCATCACAAGTAGATTTACAAGATTCAAAAGTTGAACCTACATGACATATTGAAGAAGGTGACAAACTTGATATCTCAGATCACAATGAACTTGAAGAAGATTTTTAGGTAGATACCCAAAGTAGCCAGAATGATATAATCGAATTGTGTGAGACTCAGAGTACCAAAGATGAATATGGTGCACAAAAGAATAAAATAAAATACAATTCAAAAAAGGATAGAGAATCAAACAATGATCGGAAGTGGGATCTATAAAGGAATTTTCAAATAGAATGAGCATCAAAGTATCCATTCATTGAACCAATAGACAATCCAATTTAAGGTGAGCCTCTCATAGAAAGCAGATTTAAGATTTGCACCATGATAAATAAGAAGGAAAAGAGGTTGTAGATAAAAATTGACACCATAGAGAAGCATATGGGTAAAGTTTATGAAAAAAAACCATAGATGGAGTTGAAAAATCAGTGATAAGATGGAAAAAAGGAGGAATCTCAGCATGTTAGGAATGCATAATTATTTGAATTTCAATAGAATGTACAGATGAAGCCTATTGAAGTTAAAGGCTCTATTGAATCTTTTTTTCAGAAAATCAATGGAAGTAGAACAAATGGGAAAATTTATTTAGTTAAGTGTTGTCTTTTATATTTGGAGTAGGGAGCATCCTATGAAAGACTACCCATCATTGAGTGCTTTATTACACTTTCTAAAAGTTCAACACTATCCTAACAGTCACTGGTCAATAAAGAACAGATGGTAATGGGAAAGTTGTCTTTCCAAGGATGAAAAAGAATATCTAAATGCAAAAATTAAAGAGTCAAAATTTATTGCATTGTCTTTAGATGAAGTTACAGTAGTAGATAATAATTACCAGGTATGCATGCATGTATATATTGTACACAATTTTGTCTGCCAACCTCATCTACTAACTGTTTCTAAAATGAAGGATAATGCAACAAGGGAATATTTATTTGAACTAGTAAATAGTTCTCTAATTGAATATGGAGGTATAGATGACATGACGATTGCCAAAATGTTGGTGTGTGTTGGAAGGGATGGAGCTTCAATAATAAAAGACCATAAGAATGATCTTTGCACAAAGATAGAAAATTCTTGTGCACCCTATGTTAGGATTGAGTAATACTGAGAGGGGGGCTGAATTAGTATTACAACACATTAAATTAAACTTAAACTAATTCCAAATAAACCATAATATTTCTGAAATGAAAAGAACATAAGAAAAAAACACAACTCATAACACTACTGTCGAGGAAACCCTGGCCAAGGGAAAACCCCAGAGGGGATGGTACCCACAAGCATACACTAAAGTTTAATGTCCCTATTAGGAGACCTAGCCATGTTAGGAGCTGAGTATTACATAGTACACTTCCTTGTTAAAGGAATATCAACCCTATTGAAGGTATAAAACACCTTGTTAGGAGTGTACTGAGCTTACAACTCTTACAACCAATAATTCTATTACAAAGTGTTCTTAGTAATGAACCAAAAAAATCATTTGCAATGCTTAGATAGTTCTAGTTGTATCCCTCAATAATATCTATCAAACTATGATCTCGCATCTTCCATCAATCATCTCTAACATCTCTTTCACTACTTCACTTTACAAAATATTCTTCATATATATATGTGTGTGTGTGTGTGTGTGTGTGTGTGTGTGTGTGTTACATCATTTAGTCAGCTCTCAAATACAATACAAAATAGAATAAATACTTATACAAAAATTAAATACAATGTTGGTGACCTTGTACTAAAAAAGTAAAAGTAATCCACAATAACAATCTAACTTAGCACATTTGGATTCTATCTTATACTCTCTCAATAATCATGACTGTTCATCTGCTCTGTTTCACTGTACCATTGTCTTCACATGTCTTCAAAATACTCTAACTCTCTCCAATCAAAACCAAAACACAAGATACCTTAACTAAAGGTCATACATATCCAAAAGTGTCTTCCTATAAGCTCAAAACTCATCAACTATCATATATGATCTTCATTGTCCAAAATAGTACTTCTATACTCTCTACTTATGTTTCTATACTTAGTCATTTTCAAGACTCTATCTCCAAAACTGTACTTAACTCTAAGCGATCATCATATCAGATGTGTTGCCATAAATGAAAACCCTCAAGTATCCCACAACACTCTAAAATGCATCACCTTCCAACAATCTCTCCCTTTGGCATTGATAGCAACACTTAGTGAAAAATGACTAAGTGTCCCAACAAACGCTAACTATTATCTTCTCTTTTCCTCTAATGAACTTTTACTTTTCTCTTCTTTTCTCATTTTTCATCTCTTCTCTACCTTTGAAAACAATGATAAAGGTGTACCCAAAATTTACAAAAAAAATGTAGAACTCAGTGCTTGCTCACATGTTTTAGAACATCTTGAAAGGAATCTTCCAAGATCTTCCTTTCTTCATTCCATGATTCTATCAACAACTAACTAACATGTATCAGTCCATTCAATGCATAGGATGAATTCGTTGCTACTTTCAATTCTATAAGCATAGAATTGGCTAATGAATCCATAGTCTTTTCCATATCAGATAGATGAACTTCAATAATTAATAGCTTGGGAGTGATTAGACTCTTTAGCAAGCCAAATCTTGTCATTACTCTCCCTCTTTCTATATCCAAGACATTCAACTTATCAAAAATATTTAATACCTCTCTTTCCATCTCCAATATATATTGTGAGGAGGTCTCACAACTATCCATCATGCTATCTAGATTAGCCCTATCCTTTTCCATAATGTCTTCAATATTGTGAATGTGTCTGATAGGGTTTATACGATAGCTATATAACATCCTTCCATGTGTGACACAGCTTTTGGCCTTTGATGTAGCTGATCTCAAAATTCCCAAGTCCCATGAAATATATTGACATACTTCCTTCCACTTCTTCTCTAGATATCTTTGATCTACCTTCTCTTCAAAAATATTCACTAAGGACTCATAGTGACTATCAAAATCATCTAGCTCCATATTCAGATTCTCTGCATCATATTTTCCTTGAAAAACAATAGGTACTGGAAGTAGTTTATTCACAGTATCAACTGCTCTAGAAATTACCTTAGCCTTTTTGTCTCCTTTCTCCTCAAATATTTCTTTTTCCTTTGTGAATATGATGAAGGATAGTCTCATCAGTTCATCCTCATCCATATTGTCAACATCTGTGCTTACAGACTTATCCTTGCTTGCCAACAATAGAATAGTGGATGTGTCAATTCCATGCTTTAATTCAGCTCTTTCCTCTTCTCCTTTTGTTGTATATATCTCTTCTCTCTATTCTTACTCTTCTTTTTGCTCTTCCTCTTTCTATTCTTCCTCTTGCTGTCCTTCTTTTTCATCTTCCACTTATTATCAATGTTTCCTTCAAATGGGTCTTTTTCATCAATTGAAGTGTCAAGGATCATAGGAACAGCAGCAACAAAGAAAATTGGTTGCTTATCAGTATTCACTTCTCTTTTCTCAACATTTTCCTCAACTTACTTAGACCTCCCTCTAATTCTTATAGGTGTAGGCATTGTAGGTTTAGGAGGTGAATTTTTCCCATGAATACTGCTCATAAGTATCTAATTTATTGCCTTTTTGAGCATCTTCTATGAATTCATCATATTTTCTGCCCATAATTTTCACTAATATTTCTTTAGTTCTCAACAAAGGTTTGAGTTCCTCAAGTATTTTCTCTCTCCTATATAGAAACTACTGGAAACATATCCTCAATAGCTTGACTCATAATTGCCTCATCTTCAATATGTGTGTTTTGTTTTCTAATCTCCAATTTACCATACAATTCCTCTGGTATACTTCTCTCTATCTCTAATAGGTTCTTCTTGAAAAGAAGTAGATATTCAATTACCATATCCTCTATCAAGACTTGATTACTAGAGTCATACCTCTCATAGTATCTGCTTAATGTGTTTAGGTTTCCATCTCTTACAATCCTTCTCAGTAGTAACTTCATGTCTAGTTTCCATAGTTGTCTTACATTAGTGGTTTCTTTTTCAACTTTCTTCTTAGCTTCAACTTCAACCTTTTTCTTCTTAGGGATATTTGGTTTGGTTGATTGAGTGGTTCTTCATGATATGCTCGCAGGTGTCTCTTCTTATGATATCTTCTCATGTGTGGTGGATAGGTCAATAATAGTAGAAGTGGGACTTACTATGTTTTCTTCTTCAGAAGATGGAGGGGGTGCAATACCAATGCTCATTGATCCATAAGAACCCCCAGTCATCTTAGTCCTTACTTCCTTTAACTCTTCCTTAGTCATTCTAGCCTTAGCTACCAAGTCATCAACAATTTTCTCTATCTTTCTCTTCCTTATACCTCTATAATATTCTTCTCTAACTTTGGCTGATTTATCTTCATATGTGACCCACCTCTCCTTAGATGTATCAACTTTAGATGCCAAAACATGTTCTAATTACACAGCTATAACTTTTGAATTGACTTCATAGCCCATGGTGTAACACTATTTCTTCCTTGGTACAACTGCCTCAAAACACACACAATTAGTTTTAATCATGAAACAGATTGCATCCTTGTATCTCTCAACCAAATCTTCAAGAATTCTGACTCTTTCCTTCATTTTCCTCTATAGAATTCTGAGCATCCCAAATAGTTCTCCATTCACCCATGTTTTGTTTTGTCTTATGTAACTCTCTGATATCTAAATACCAGTGGGTATGCTTTCCATCCATTCTCTAGGGTGCATTCCAGGGAACTTATGCTCAATATTGATATACATGTGAACTAGAAGTGATCCAAATATAAAATCCTTAGATTTATCTTTCTTGATTATATTCACATTCTCTAAAAACTAATGTGTCAGAACCTCACATAGATTGAATTTTGTGTTTTCCTTTACTATCCTATAAGCCATCATAATAACTCCCGCTGAGACTGAATTAGGTCTAGTGTTGTAGTGAAGCTTATATCCAAGTATCATTGCAACTAGTCTTACATCCTTCTGGAAAATGCCATTCACTATCATTGCTCACCTGTCCCATTTAGAGTGTGTTAGGGTTTTGACTTGTTTCTTTGTATTATTTTCTACTACAGGGATAACTCTAGTGTTGTCTAGCCCAATTATGTCATGAATCAATTGACTACAAATCTTTATAGGTTTCTCCCCTATCCAAATGAATTGGTCATGAACTCTAATAAGTATTATTTCAAACCATTCTTCTTCACTAAATTCATACATGTCTTTCATTTTGATAATGCTCAGGTTATCTAGGTGTTTGAACTCATCCTTCATTTTACCATCTGGTCCAATCATGTCCTTCATTTCTCTAAAAATCTCTATGTCTCCCAATGCCTCATATTTGAAATGTATGCATGCTCTAATATCTTCTACGTGCAGGACGTCGTATGGTGTTTGGGAAAAATCTCCTTCAGGGTCATCCTAAAAAGACTTAAAGGGATATTTCTTGAATTTATATCTATCTCTATCCATAACATCATAAATAAATGGTGCATCCATAACTTCTACTTGAGTAGATAGTCTAAATACCTTAAACACGCTAATTTCAAACTTCTTCTTTGATCAATCATGCAATGTGGCTGCTTGATAGTCTGATACGCTCTAAAATCTTCTCTCCTTGATCGATTCTCTTAAAATGGTGAAGAAATAAGTAAATTTCATGTCTTTTATTCATCGCTAAGTGAGAAAATGCACTTTACCCAATAAAATCAACTTCGCACAATGTCCAGTCAATCACAAAATATGAATCTTTAGAGGTTGCAATCATAGATATAGGTTCCATAATGTCTGCATACACTATAACCAATCTCACATAATCTTACTCCTTAGAATCAGGGAAGGGTTATAATCTAGTGTCCTCATCCAATGCTCCCCCTAAGGCCATGCTCAACCATTTAGGTCAATGTAGAAATGTTAGCATCAGGAGAAGGCATAGTAGCATCTACTGTCTCTCCTTGAACCAATACCTTATTAGAATATTTGAATTTCCATACCTTATTGTTGTTATTATCTTCTTATTTCTTGAAACAACTGTCAAAATCACTTCTATATTCTGCAAGAATTTTACAAGTGTCACTCTCATTCTTATTTGTATCCATAGGAGGTGATAATATTCTATTATCCATTCCATTATAACTGTAAAACTTCACTATATGCCCTAGATTTTTATATTTGTAGAATATAGGAGGTGATCTATTTTGATTTACCTGCAACTTACAATACCTTGCAATGTTCCCAAGGTTATTACATTTGTAACATGTGATTTTATGCATTGACTCTTTCCTAATGTTATCTTGTTTGTATCTAGATTGATCAGGTTTCCTGCATTCTTCTTTCTTGTGCCCATATGCATGACAATTAAAGAAATAACCATAAACCGGTTTGAAAGGGGATTTACCTCTGTAATCTTTCTTCATGTGTCCAACCTTGTTACATCCAAAAAATCTACCTCTCAAAGGTATGATCTATTCTTCAGGTTCTTCAGGAGTAGGTTTTTCTCCATCAATTTTCGCATCAAATTTTTCTTCTTGATTCTTGGAACATTCTACTTTATTGAAGCCAACACTGGTCATGTATCCTTTAGTTTTTTTTCTTTCTCTTTGTTCATCGATCAAGTCACTTCTGATGTGAAGTCTCTCAATATGTTTCTTTTCCTCAACAAGTTCACCTTTTATGATCTGAATATATTTCTCTAATTCTAGATACTTGTTCTTGTAGTGATCAAGTTCGGTCTTCATTTGTCCCATCAAAATATTAGCATCCTTCAAAGCTTCTTCAATTTTTATTTTAGCATCCTTTTCTTGTTGAATCTCATTAGCCATCATTTCATGATTAAGCTTTAAAGTATCATTCTCTTGTTCAAGTTGTTTTATCTAATCTAAATTATCATTGTCTGAATCCTCTTTTATCTGAACCATAAGGTCTTGTCTCTAACTTCTATAAATTTCAAGATGACCTTTTAGTTTCTTAATGAATCCCCTAGCTCTTCTCAATTTGAATCTCAAGTCACCATTCTCTACTTTTTCTTTGTCAAGGTCTTCAAGTATTGCTTCAGATTTTTCTTCTAAACTTTCAGAATCCATCTTGATCTCCCTTAAGTTGTTAAACTTTCTCTCCAAGGGCCAACAACTCTGATACCAATTGTTAGGTTTGAGTAATACTAAGAGGGGGTGAATCAATATTACAACACTTTAAATGAAACTTAAACCAATTCCAAATAAACCATAAGATTTCTGAAATGAAAAGAACATAAGAAAATAACACACAACTCATAACACCATTATTTGTTATCAAGGAAACACTAGCCAAGGGAAAACCCTAGTGGGGATGGTACCCACAAGCATGCACTAAAGTATAATGTCCATGTTAGGATCTGATTATTACATAGTAAATTTCCTTGTTAAAGGAATATCAACCATGTTAAAGGTATACAACACCCTGTTAGAAGTGTACTGAGTTTACATCTCTTACAACCAATACTTATGTTACAAAGTGTTCTTAGTAATGAAAAAATAATCATATGCAATGCTTAGATAGTTCTACTTGTGGATCTCAATAATATCTATCAAACTCTAATCTCACATCTTCCACCAATCATCTCTTACATCTCTTTCACTACTTCTCTTTACAAAATGTTCTTTATGTGTGTGTGTGTGTGTGTTACATTATTTAGTCAGCTCTCAGATACAATACAAAATAGAATAAATACTTATACAAAATGTAAATACATTCTCAGTGACCTTTTACTACCAAAGTATAGGTAATCCAAAATAACAATCCAACTTAGCACATTTGGATTCTTTCTTATACTCCCTCAATCATCGTGACTGTTCATCTATTTGGTTTCACTTTTTCCACTGTCTTCGCATGTCTTCAAAACACTCTAACTCTCTATGATTGACTCCAAAACACAAGAGACCTTAACTAAAGGTCATACATATCCCAAAGTGTCTTCCTCTAAGCTTGCAAGTCATCAAATATCATATACAATCTTCATTTTCCAAAATAGTACTGCTATATTCTGTACTTTTATTTCTATACTTAGTCATTTTCAAGACTGTATCTCCAAAACTGTACTTAACTCCAAGAGATCATCATATTAGATGTGTTTTTATAAATGACAACCTTCCAATATCCCACAACACTCCAAAACACATCACTTTCCAACACACTCCATTACTGCCATTCAATGCATGGCACACAGAATGAATCTAGCTTTTGGAGTTGTCAACAAGCATGCTCCAGTACAAAAAAATGAAGTTTTAATCAAAGGGATCTACCAACACTTCTGTTAAAGTCCAAAAAAATTCAGGGAATTTCAACACTTTGTTGAAGGACTAACCAATGGGAACAAGCTTCTTAAGGATAATGATACCAGATGAATTTCCTTGGATGGACCAATGTATCAATTTTTTTCAAAATATCCATGATTGCTTGATCTAATGAACTCAACTCATGACGAAGTAGGGCTACCAAAAATTCCTTAGCTACTATTACTAATGTAGAGACACTCTTAATGTTAGCATGTCTTCTCCCCATGATAGAGGAAATGAGGAATATAATAAATAAGGCCCAGCAAAGAGCTATGTATATTGCAGAATATGCTACACTGCGTAAATTGACATGCGTGACACTCAATAATCTCTATCTATTATGTGATGATATAAAATTTTCCAACTGGCTGATAATCACAAATTTGGACAATCTTAATAACATTTTAATGATCGGTGCAAATGGGGAGTTGTGTGCAAAAGTACATGGAGTTGAGATAACAATGCACTACTTTTCCAGGGTTGAGTGCGAGGAACCAGGAAAGAACCCTAGGAAGCGACTATCAAGTTTTACAAGGGAAGACTTTACCAAGATCATTTAGTTTGTAATTGCTTCTATGTAGTGCATTTCCTCTGATCTTTCCTCATATATTAGAGGAATATTTCCTTGAGTCAGACTAATTGAATCCATGGCTATTGTGTTTCCTCAATATTGGAGTGTCAACAATTCAAAATATTTTTGAACTAAGATACTAACTTTGATAGATCATTTTTGGAAAACCAAAGAATTCAATGGAGTAGCTCTAATTGGAATATTATATGAATCTTGTTTGAGAGAGAAAACAAGCCATTTTTCATAGACAATGAGGAAATAATATAATATAATGTGGAACCCATACAAAGATGGATCGGTAACAAGGCTTTGGAAAAAATCTAGCTTAGAGAGAAAAGTTGATTGATTCAATCTTAAATTTTTCAAGCTTGTTGATTTATGTATGACCGTGATATTGGGGTCAGTGGAGGATGAGAGATTTTTCAGTGCTTTGGGGTTCCTAAATTCAAAACTAAGAAAAAAACTAGACAAGAATTTGCAAAATTGCTTGAGGCTCTATACATCCAGGTATGGTATCAATACTTTTCCTTATGATGGGGCGTTGAAAGTGTTAAGGAAGAAATGTCAAAGAAGAAGGTTGGGCAATATTTCAAACCAAAGTGGGAGTGCTAGAAAAAATGATGTCAGTGAATCATGTATTGGTACCGGTAGCATTGAACTTGAGATGTTGTTAAGTGGAGGTATGGAGAGTGAAGAAAACATAATGAAGAACTAAGGAAGCTATGAATTTGATGATGAGGAATCTAAGGATCTTGATAATGAGATTATGTGGAAACTTGAACCATTGTCAAAGTAGCAGGTCCTAGGCATTTATGAAACTTATTATAGTAGTGTATTGTTTGTATCTCATCATCATTCATGTATATTATCATATTCCAATGTCAAAAACATGAATGTGGTTGATAATATCATTAATTCTATAATTAATATTGATTTTCATTGCATTATTCAAGATTTTCATTATTTTTTTGAGAATATAGCAATTTATATGATATAATTCATAGATATCCTCATTAATTTATTTACACATGATATGATACAATCCATTCATTAGTAGTAGTAAGTACACAACTCTGTGTAATTCCATTTGCAAAAGTCAATACCCAATTTCAATTTGATTACCCTTAGAAATTGACCCTGAATTTTGTTTTATAGAAACAAGGGAGAAACAACAGCTTTGGGTTGATTTGTGTCATGTGAAGACTCAACATCAAAATTAATATCACCTCTCTACAATGGTACATTTCTGCATTTGACAGATCGGTTTAGTAAATTAGCATTTGCTCCATTTATCATGTTCAAAAAACAAAGTTTAAACTTTAAACTCAATTCAAACCATTAAAAATAAAATATAGACATGATTGAAAGTAATTTCACATACTATGACTAATTTAATGATGCTGCTAGTTTGTTTAGTATGCTCCATTCTATGTCATTTGGAAGGTTAATATTTGTCAAGTTATAGTAAATGACGTGTAACCTCTCCAACAATCCATACTCAGAAGAGTGATTTTAAAGAAATGATCCATCCAATACTTCATTCAAATTTGTCAATGGTTTGATGCAACTTTCAATGCCTTCATGAGTTGTGTCCTGCAGAAGCTTGCCTATATCAAATATCATTATGTCCTCCTTTGTAAGATTCTCTTCCAAAAAATTTCATTGATGAGTTAGTAGGACTAGGACTAGGATTTGGAAAACCAAGAAATAACATTTTTTTTTTTTTTAAATTCAAATTGGTGAGCTTTCTCCCATATAAGGACAACATTTCATCTCCTTCCCTTAGTTTCTGACATTTTTGAAAGAAAAATGTTTTCTTTATTGTTGCACAAACACGGTCATGAATTCTTTTGCTTGACAATGCCTGTCACTGGTTGTGTTGATTTGTTGCAAAATCTATCTTGCAATATACTCTCTCTGAAAAATATTTTTGTTCTTCTTAACGTGCTCTTTGATCTTCCAAACAATATATGTAAGACTTTCATTGAATTCAACCCAATCACACAACCTATCACCACTCGCCTTTATTTTACCGCAAATATCTTGTTTTATTTACTTGATTGTATTTTTTACTTTGTCATTCAAGTTTTTTTTCATAAGTTTTAATTGTTTTTTTTTTTCCTTCTGTAACTCTTCTCTCAATTCACACAACTGATGTTCACTATGTTTTCTTATTTCCTCTTCTTTCTCTTCCCACTTTTTTTCTTTTACCCTCTCTTTCTCCAATACCTTATTTAAATTATTGTTTTCCTATGTCATAGTATCCGATCTTTTGTATAAACATACTAGAGATGCTTTTTCATCCTCGAGCTTTTTATTGCTCTCTTCGAATGTTTCCCTCAGATTTTTTAGTGTTGTCTCCTTATGTTCTTTCCATGCAATTTCTTCTTAAGAGGAAGATTTTTTTCCTTTTCTATAATTCTTTGCCCCTGTTATTTGTTGCTTTCTCCTTTTTCTTTTCATTTTCTAGGTCTTCCTCTAACTTTTTTATTTTGTCCACAAGGTTTCCTTTCTCTCTCTCCAACTTCATCACTAAACTATATGCCACTTGGTTTGTCATTTCCAACACAATTTTCTTGTCCATATTTTTTTATTTTGGATAAATCCATTTGGAGGGTGCTAACATGAAATTTAGATGGATCTAACTAACTCTCTAGTGGATTATTATCTCTAGCTGGGGGCATAACAACCATGAACTCCATCATTTATTTGTTTGGATCATATGTGGAAAATATACTATTCAATGCAGTTTTGCATCATGACCTACAAAAACTCCATCCCGCTTCAATGTCTTAGTATTTTTTCTATCCCTATTTTTTCTTTTTCAAAGTTAGTTACAAACTCATTGTAACAAAAATATGGGTTTTCAAACATAATTGAACATTTGAAAGCTGAAATAGCACTTGCAATGATGTATGTGTGTCCACCTATGCCTACACTTCTAATAATTACATCATGAGGATTAGAAACACCTTGACCCATTCCTAATATTGTCCCACTATCACTAGAAAGTGTAGTTTTTGGACTATTCTGAGGGTTTTGTCTTGAACGTGTGGCAATTGTTGGACTCACACTAATAGTCACCATTCGCATTATTTTCATAAGACTCATAACCTTTTTATTCTTCACACTTCCTTGATCTCTACGATCCATTATTTTCATGTCCATTCTAAATGTCATTTTTGAACCACTATTGCTACCCGAGCCATCCCCACCAGTGACAGTGGTACTTGATTCAGATTGAATCTGGGTGCTTGGAAAAGGTGGTCTTGGATTTTCATTTTAAGATAAAAGAAATGAAGGTGCAAGGGTATGAGACTAAGTAGTACCTTTTTGTGATGATTCAACTCCAAGGACTGGTGTCTCACCATATTCTGGTGGAACTAGTGTGACAAGTGGAAACCAAGGCCCTTGTCCTGTGGGACCTAAACCACCCCAACCTGGAAAACCCATTTTTTCTATAATCTCTGCCCCTTTGGTATATTTTTCTTTCATGGACACATCAAATCCACTCAAATGTGAATAGACTATAGTAGTTTTGGGAGTGGAATTAGTAGATGTGGGATCTATTTTCACTAGGGATTGCACCCGAAAGAGCTAAGTGTTGAACTCAGTAATCCTATGAAACATGGGATACTTCCAGGTTGTGGGGAACCTATAATGGAAGTAGACCTCCAGATTAAGGGTTGACTTCCCCTTGAATCACCTTAACTAGACTTAAAACCTAGGTGATGCACAAAAAGCTTTGAAGATCCACATATTTTAAAAATTGCTCACAATATGAATTAAACACAACTTGGAATTCAGTGATTTTTCCTACTTATATTATTTCTTTTGAGAATAATAAGGTGCAAATTGTCAATGAGAAGGAAATGAATGAGTTTCACAAACTCAAAGACCTATGAGAGCACACAAATTAAAGTTTAGACAATAACATGTGTTTTCTAAACATCAAATGAACAATATGCCAAGGTAAAGGATTAACTTGAATCATAATAACATTGGCCAAAACCCATTAAACAATCTAGAAGATAATAGGAAAAAGAGGATCACTACTATTTATTCAACCAAAAGGAGCTGGAAAACAATCTACTATTCAAAGCTACAAGAATTCAAATCTCAGAGTGAGAGAGACTGAAGAACTCCCCCTACACAAAAAATTAGATGTATATATAGGTGAAGAACCCCAAAAAATGTATTTTGCAAGGATTCTGTAAATCATCATGTTTAACTTCCCCAAATCTGGAATTGGATGTAGGAATATATCTAGAAATCTGCATTTTGTAGGTTCACCAATATGTTGCCCAAATTTAAATGTTAGGTTCCTGAATTTGTAGGGGTAGGTGAGAAAAAATTCCAAAATCATGCCTTTACCATCATCCCTTCACCAAACCAAATCTATTTCCCCCCTAATCATACTTTACAAATGATATTTGCCCAAAATAGTTTATAATTGTATCATTGAGCAAATATTTACAATAAATAATGTGCATGATTTACATTAAATACATCCTATTTGAAATAAATAACAACATTTGGAAGACATAATAGGAAACATGTTATCAAAACTTAGCCATGAAACCTAGGGCCTAGTGGGTATATATTTACAAATCTTTCAATCTTGTCCCTAAATGGCCTACTAAAGTATTAAAATTTCTTCCTTGCCCCCTATACAAGATTAAAACCCATTTTCTATGAAAGACCTCACCTTGTCATATGTTAGGGAAACAACTCTTATTACCCTTATCTCATATTTTAAGCATATTTACCCTACCATATATTAAAACATTACAATATGCTAAAACATTTGCCTTAAACATAAGTAATCGACATTTCACTCTTCAAGAGGAAAACACGGCTTTGATGATGATTCCCTATATGTAGTTTTCCAATGGAAAGGAACTCATTTTAGAAAGCTTTCTATTTTGCATCAAGCTTTGTTGGAGATGTTAGTGGAAGTATAAAATATAGAGGTAGGCAATCTTGTTAATCACATTTCATCATCTGTTGTTTGTATCGTGCTTTGATCTCTGTTTTCTTCAATAATCTATCTTCAATCTATATCTTTGCATCATTGTTGGGGTTTACCATTACAAATGCTTATAATTCTTTTCAAATGATGATAAGGCCATGGGTTCTACATATTCATGCTTAAAAATATTGTAGTTTATGTCTTTATTTGCTTGCTATTAAAAAATGTGATAACTAGGGCATCACTGTTTTATCTTGCAATGCATAATTTGAATCCACAAAAGATGGCATTTTGGAATTACCTTATATTTTGTGGATTCATATCAGCTCTTTTAATGTTGTTCAGATTCATATTTTCTCATTATTCACTTGTATTTTGGTTAAAAATCTGCTTTCTCTCCATGGAATAGGACATTTTTTCATTGTTTTGCTATTTATGGGAGAAATCTGTACAAAACATGCTGCTATATGCTCTCATTCTTCATTTCAAACCCACACAAGGTGGCATTTTTCCTTATAATGTTGTTTTGATCTTGTGTAAATCGCAACAAGCCGGGGCATCATTGTGCTATTTTTGAAAAGAGGTCTTTATTTTGGCCTCCATAGAAGATGGCGCCATAATGTTCTAATGTTGTTCATGCATGTGGTAAAGATTTTCTGGAAAGTTACCTTGCATGTTACCTTCCATTGCATGGGCTATGACTATTTTGGTTCAATTTAATGTAATTTTTTACTATTTTGCCTCCATACAAGGGAGCGCCATGATGTTGCAATGTCATGCATGCTTGTAAAACACTTATCACATTCCTTTTACCTTGTTGTTATCTCCTTGGGGTTGCGAGCTATGACTATGTTTTGTAAATTCTGGAGCATTTTTACCACTTTTGCCTCCATAGGAAGTTGCACCATCATGTTGGAATATTGTCCATGGATGCATTTTGTAAGGTTATGGCTCCATTGTTGTTGTTATCTCTTGATATTTTTGTAAAATGAATCAAGTACTTGATGTCTTCATTTCTCCTTATCATTGTGACTCTCATGCTTTGGTGTGATTTGGATGCATAGAGAAACATGTAGAAGAAGCATAACCTTGCTGTAAAATTTTACATCATTTCTATTATTGTTTTGATATTGCTTATCATGTACCTTAAGAAAGGAAAGATGGTATTTTGTCTCCATAGGAGATGTCACCATGATGTTTTATTGCTGTTTCAACTTGATTAAAACACTTGTCACAGTCATTTCACCGTTTTTTGCTTCTTTGATGAAGTTCATGGCTGGGGCATCATGCCGCTGTTTTAAATGCATTTGGCCTCTTTTGCCTCCATAGAGTGGAGTGTCATGATGTTAGAATGTTGATCATGGAACAAGTTGTAATGTTGTGGCTCCATTATTTCTCTTTTGTGTTGTTCATGGGTGCATAAGGCTTCCTTTAATGTTTTTTTTTACTCCATTAATCACCATACATCATTGCTTCCTTAACATTGTTGTTAGATGCATTTTAAACATGCATACCATCTTTGTTCATGTATAGCCAATAGTGATATTAACTTCTGAAACTTACATGCTATTTTTATTTCTTCCTTACACATGACATGGATGCATAGATTCTGTTGGAAATATTCAGGACTAACAGAGTTTACTAAGAGGGGAGGGGTGAATCAGTAACTCTTAAAACTTTTATTATATTTCTGCACTTGTATCTACTTAACCATTCATTCATCTGATCTACTGAAAA